>CM061534.1:192984357-193025359 GCA_030545055.2 Neoaliturus tenellus | reverse complement strand
TGGAATTTAAATTATTTGATCATAGAGTAGTATGAATTGAGTGATCAAATACATTCGATGAATCTACTGTGGAATTCCTGGTTAAGAAAACGTTAATCTTCATGTTGTTATAATATTAACTAAACTGCTTGAGACAGGTTTACTAACAATTGATTGATTGTGACATGTTACCCTATACCTACATTTCCCCTGTAATTGTTAATTTTTTAATCTTTTTATACTGATAAGTAAATTAAATGTACTTTAGGCTGTTTTGAAAACTATATAAACTCAAATAACTTCTCATCGTATTTATAAATAGTGTAGTAATGCAATTAAAAGTAAAAAATTCAGTAAACTTTGTTGCTTGTAACTCGCTTTCTAACATTAACTAACAATGGAAGCCCCGTTAGTTTTACATTTAACTTTAGTAAAGGATTTCGTTGACTTGATAGATAGAAATCTGTTACGACATAACCATTGACTTTGTACACTACGTGAGTAGACTTCTCATAGCATGGGCGTGTGTGAAGCATATTGACGGTGGTGCGATCTCGTGCGGCGTCCATCGAAGTACACGTAACATATGATAGATAAATCAGTATTCCCACTCTTCTAAACAAAGTATGAAACATTTTATAACTGAAAGTTATGTTTATGTTTTGGTAAAATGTTGGCAGCACTGTAAATTCAGCTGAATAACAACAACATCGATGGCAGCGACTCTGGTGCGGCGTCCACCGAACTTCCAAATTTTTGCCTCAAACTAAATGAGTAGAAGGAAACAGCCGCTCCTGGCGCAGGTCAAGGTCAGCGGTTGTAATTGGCAGGTGTGTGTTGTTGATTTGGGGGTTTTTTGGGGGGTTTGGGGAGGGGTTGGTAAGTGTGTCAAGGTCATCTGGAGGGGGTTTTAAAAAAGGTGGGGAGTGTGGGGACGGGTGGGGCGGGCGGGAGGGGATGGGGGGGTGCGGGGCTGTGGGAATTAATAATTTATTTTAGGAAAGCCAAGTAGAAGTTTTATTTGAAGTGGTGTCGAAGCGATGTTTGGCGGTGATGGTCTGGTAAATGCCGATGGTGATGGCGATGAGCAGATAGAAGCATACCAACCACAATACGCATTTGAAGAGCTTTAACAGCCGGATCATTTCTTCCTGATTCTGTGCTTCCAATTGTATTCTGTTAATTTCGAGTTTTAATTTATCGTCTTCCAATTGTGATGTGATTGAAAAGCCGTCCATCATGTTTGTGTACAGGTTAGAGAGGAGCGGTGTAGATGGTGTAAAAGTAGGCGATGGAATGAGGAGAGCAAAAAAGGGGAGGATATATATATTTAATGTAAAGTGGTGGGGAATTGAAAAAGAATATTTGTGTAGGACTAGCTTTCATCATCTGGTGTCGAATCGTGGGCGGATGAAGGACTGTTGTTTGGCATTTCTAATTCTTCAACATTATCGCTTTCCATCCTTTCACACTCTGGACAATTGTAGGTAATTTCAACAGTAATAGTAACCGTGTTGTTTGGTGTGTTTACAACATCGGTTAAAGTTTGAAAAATATCCTGTAAATCTTGTTGCGATGTTACTGCAAAAGTAGTAGTATTTTTTGCTAATCGAGGCTGGCTCATCGTTCGGCGGTAGGCAAATAAATGGTGAGCGACGGTAAGGCGGTCGCTTATATGGAAACGGGGAATAGTGGTGGGGGGAAGAAAAGAAGTGGGGGTAATCCAAAACGAGAAGCGAGAGAACTTCGGTTACCGCAGTTCGCCGCGAAACGCCGTTCGGGTAGGTTGTGGGAAGTGTATAGAAATAAAATAATAATAGCATTAATATAGAATAGAAATACCAATTACTTTTGTAAACTAAATATTAAGTTTATTTATAATTTGAATTTGATTGTCTTGTTCCTTGCTGTTTAATTCAATAATTGTAATACCATAAGTTGGTTCTTCTTCTTCCCCTGCACTGTTGGAAGATGATGATGATGATGATGAAAATATTCTGGTAGGATCCACATATTTTACTTTGATGTTGATCCATTTCAAAGGATACCTATCCATAAGTGTGAGTAAGTTGTGAAATAGAGTTTCCATCTCATCTCTTTCGGTAATTAAATGTTCAAAAGAAATGAATCTGTCACCCATGTTGGTGTTAGTCCAAGCAATGTAGTGTAAATGAGAAGCATGTTAAAGGGTATGTAGAATATATATTGTAAATCTCAAGGTCAACCAAATGAAATTTTAAAAAAAAGCTGCAGTCAGTGACTACAGCTATACATCTGAAGCTTGAATAGGATCAGAAGACCAATCTGATCTATATTTGCACAAATGTTTGATGCATGTACAAAAGTCGTCTTTATAATATGCATCACACTTTCGGCAATTAAAAAGTCTTTCTGGGTGAAATTTGAAACATCTCTGGGGACAGCAAGTGTGGAAGTATCTTGATTTATAAATTTTGAAGGTTTGCAATTCTGGTGGTGGTAGTTGTTTTGTTTTGCATTTGCAGTAACAGGATCCGAAGAATTCACATTTTCTACAAGCTAATCCGTCTACCATCCATCTTCCTATATCGGTACATTTTTGTTCACAACAGTAGCGTGGTTTGTAGTCTTCTTTTTTCTTTTCCATGTTGACGGTTCTAAGTGGAGTTGGGAAATGAAGGTGTATAGTATAGAATAGAGAGTTTTATTAAAAGAAAAAAGTGGTGGGGGTAATTTCAAGGTCAACCAAATGGAGTTTTAAAAAAGAATGGAGTACAAATATTAAAAAGTTGCACACTTAAGATATAGGTTCGTCTTTTTTTTCTTCTTTCTCTTTTTTAATATTTACTTCATGTTCTTGTTTTTTTGCTCTAGCCATTGCGACGAGATCTTCAGTGGATAGTGGATGTACTTCTGGAAATTTTAGAATTAACTTTGTTTGGAAGCCTTCTTTAGTTAATACATCAAGATCGGAGCTCATCTCTTCTACCGTTTGATAGTCCTTTCCAAATATTTTACCATTAAATTCAATCATCATTCGGTACAGCATAGTAGTTGTAGTTGTTATCGCTGCGGTTGTCAAAAAGCAAATGATGATTTAGTCTGGGTTGAATAGCCTTTTTATAGCGAAGCCTCAAGTTGATGGAGTATTGTTATTGTAATTCAACATTAGTAGTATTTGTGGAATTTAACATTATTTTGAGTAGAAGGGCTAGATGTTGTTGCCGTTTGTGTAGAAAAGTACACTTCATCATCGCAGTAGTTTTGTTTTGAAAACATCTTCTTATTTGTAACGTAAACATCGGCATTTAAGTGATAACCGCCTGCAAGAAGTACTCGCAATTCATTAGTGAAATTGTCGAGTTGTTCAAAAGTTGTGATGGTGGAGGTATCGTATGATGCGCATTTGATTTTGAGAGACATGTTGTTGTTTAAATAATTGGACAACCAAGGGAGATGTGTACAGCACGGAAGTCAATTGTAGACTGAGGAAATCCCCTTGAAAATTATTCCATTTATATAGTTTTTGTAACTAGGTCAAGGTCATCTAAAATTATTTTTTTTAAAAAGCAATATATCACCATGTGCAAAGACACATAGTGATATATTGCTTTTTATTTTTTTTTTATTTTTTCATCTTTAGTTATTTTCAAAATAATTCACAAAGGTGTACAAAAGTATTACAAAAAATAAATTAGTTGTTGGCAGTAGGCATGACGTGAAGTGTAAGTTCCGTTGAATTGCTTCCGCTTGGACCGTGGGATGCCAAGTACAGAGAGCCGGGGTGGATAAGGCGTAGATCTTCGTTTTGCAGGAGGTGCACGAAGCGCTTAGGAAGAAATGTTTGAAATTTTGGTTCATCACCGGGCGTGTAGGGCGCTTCACTCAGTGTAACGTTGATGGCGTCCCCAACACTAGTTTCCATCTTCTTAATGGTGTGGATAACATAATGTTTTTCTTCTTTTAATTCTGAACATCTTTTAGTCGGTAAGACGGTAGATTTTGAATGTTTGTTAAATTGATCGACAAGAGATTGTAAAAATGTTTGTGACGTCATCTTTACTTTTTCTTCTTCTTATTTATTGTTAATATTATTCTTAGTCTTGCGAATCTGTGTGGGAGGTGTTGACTGTTCGGAGGCTAGAGTAATACTCATGCTGGGTCATGGTTGCGTTGTCGCTTTTATATCCTTCCCACCCCCCACCATTCTGTTGTAGATATGCATTCAAACGATAAGCGTTCTTTAAAGCGCATTGGGACTGCCGATGTTTAAAGTTTTTGGTAGAGATACAAATGTTGGCAAAGTGACACTGAAAATCTCTATCCACTTGCACATTTATCACTTCATGGTTTGTAAATGCTTGTATCCAAGCGGTTTTCTCCAATCCCTTTGTGTAGATAATTTTAAATTCCTTACAGTAATGATTCATAATGTGCGGCACCATACTGTAGTGGATAAAACCTTCATCCCATCTCAGGTTGTGAAAATGTTTCATCAACCATTTGTTTGTCACTCTTGCTTTAGTAGTTAATCTGTTGAACGGTATAGGAGGTTGGAATAAATAGTGATAAACGACAGATGTGTTCATGTCTAGAATAACTAACTCTTTAATGATAAAATGTCCGTCGTTACCGCGAAACGCTTGAAATTCAATTATACCTCGTTTTACCTCCATTATTTGGTATTGGTTTGAAAATGAAACTTGTTTATTCATGACAAAGGTCGGTATGGGACTGTTTGTAAAATTATGAAGGGCGTCTTTTTATACTGCGGGTTGGTTGCTGCAAGATGCTTCTTCATTCATTTCTTGTGCTTCTTCATCTATACCGAAGTTAGTCTGATAGTTGTGCAACTGTCTCCACATATCAACTTCGTGAGGTATTCTATTGAAAATGGAAGTATCTACGGGACCGTATAGGATTGGTACATATGGTTGTCTATCCAATGTATCGGTTAAATATTCTTTTATGATTGCGCTTGAAAATATTAGTTGTTTTAGATATCTTGTGATAGGACCTGTAGCACAGCTGAGGGTGTAGAATTCATCTTTTGTAAGGTGTATTTTTATGTCATGTTTAGTTAAATCTCTAAAACGAACAATTTGTCCTCCCCGATGTTTTACTATATCGATTTCAATATTTGATTCTAGCAAACTTAATTTCGTTCTTCTTCCATATGTATTGTTACTTAAATAACATTCTAAAAGATGTATATGCTTTATAAACGATTCCCAGGAAATTTCAGAGAAAAACACCATTTTAGATCCATGATTCAAAATAATAGTTGGTGAATACTCCAATGATTTTATTACTCCGGCAGATACGCTTTTTGTCATACATGATGAGATGGGATAGTAGATTCTAAGAAATACCTCTGTTAAAATATTGGTGGAAATAATGTCATCGACTTTTCTTTTTTTAATTCCTTTTTCAACTTCCTCTTCTCTTTTCTTATGTTTAAACTTGAGGAACTCATCCATTTCTTGTTCAATTTGTTTTTCTATATCGGAACTGTTGTCGGCTATAAGCGGTGTAGTTTCTTCTTCGTTAGTATTTGCATTAAGTGAACTCATTTTGCTAACGATGTTTCCCATAGGATGGTCAAACAAATAATGAAATTTCTACTTCGTTTTCCTCCTTTTATAACAATCGCCCCCACCTAAAAACCGTTTTTTATAACACATTTTTAACTATTCCAGTTAGTGGAGTGTACGTTACTATTTTGTCATGTAAAATGAGACAATATGCCGAAGTACCTTCTGGTATTTTATCTTCAAATTCCATTTCAATTTTTATATCCACACTTGACGATTTTACTGATTCATTTTGCTTTGAGCAATCGATAACGATTATTGGGGCTTTTGAATAATACTGTTCAGGTGATAACAGTGGTGTATTAGTTTTTCCATAATATGACGATTGAAATCTTGCATACATATCATATAAGATGGAATAACGCTTTTTGCTAAACATGACATTTAAATTGTCATAAGGAAAGAATTGAGAGTTTAGAAACACTTTGCAATTCTTTATATTGCAATGGTCAAATTGACCTGCGTGTGCGGTTATAACATCTTTTCGATTGGTTTGAAAACCTAGTATTATGTACCTTGCTCGTTCCAAATAAGTAGATGTTTTAACAGTCCATGTTTGTCGTTCTGTTTGAGGTAATATGGGGTATTCATGGAATTCCCAACTTCTAAAAGGCATTACAATATCACGGTCAGATTTTAACTTTCTTAACAATACGATTCTATGTTCATCGGCTAATCTTACATGAGGTACTCTCCACACGATTTTATTTAATTGTAGCTGCCATTCTAGTTTACTTTCTTCAGTGCCACTTGCTGCTAATATCAAGTCCTTGTTAGTTGAAGATCTGAGTAATACCAATTCTTGTTTGACATTTATTATTATTCTCTTGTAATCTTCAGCGAATCCCAAAAGCAATCGTAAAGGTATGTGAAAATCAAAATGACCATTGGAATTTGGTGTTATGCTGTCTTTATCGGGGGTAACCCATCCGGCGGTGACTATTGAATTCTTTTCATGGGGTGTTAATGATGTTAATCCTTTTAGTGTTGTTGTTATACCAACCTTTTTTGTTGAATCAACTGTCACTCCTGATATTTCATATCTTATTTCGTCAAAAAGATATGCCATTGGGTTATTTATAAAAGGAACAGATGAACCGGTTTTTCCATCCAATTTTAATACTTGTCCCTCAATATATAAATAACTCTCACAGGGTAATGTGTAAATATCTTGTTGTTGAATGGGAATCCTTATTTCATCATTATTGTTTAATTTTGATGAAGTGTAAGGGTTGTGTGTGTGATATTCCTTCTCCCATAGGGTTTCGTCGAACGTCGGTCCTTGAGATATATCCAGAATGTCCATCGTAATTTAGTTTTAACCCAATTTTTTGTAGGAAATGTATGTTGTCCGGTGTTAACTCGTCCAATGTTGAAGAGCTACTGAGCTCCCGGCTTTTCCGTTGTGGTTTAAATGTTAATCCCATGTTATACTTAAGTTACCGCTTTTATGTGTAACCGTATTGTAATTGTTTCTTTTCTAAAGTCAACACTATTACCGTCCTGATCTGATATGTTCAGTACGATGTCTGAAATAAAACTGGTGTTTAATGGTAGGTATATAAGGTTTTGTGGCTTCTCAACTATTTTAAAACCAGGAGCAACTGTTGGATAAAATGTATGTAAAATATGTTGGTTTACCCCATCTCTATACGATCCGTGTATAATATTGCATGTTATATCAATACTATTAACCTTTAATATTGTTACTGTGGTATCACCGGTATGAGTAGTTCCGGGATCTAAGATTTTTCTTTTCTTATCTGAAAATCCGAGTAAACTACCGATTGAATTTTCTAAACTTAAATCTATATAATATTTTGAGGTAATTTCCGCTTTTAAAGTATTGTTGTTTCCTTTTATACAGATATTTTCTTCTCCTAGCTGCTTCTGTAATAGCTGGTTTATATCATCTATTTCATATGCTCCCGTAGACAAGGTTATTATTTTTAATTCTGAATAATTTCCTTTTTCATCTTTACTTTCATAATAATGTAGTAAATTGTTTTTACCCTCTGTAATGTTGGGAATCGAATTGTACGTAGTGAAATCTAATAATGCCGCTTCCCATAATCTATCTTTAGATAGACGCAATGCTGGGAAAAGAGTACTTTTTAATGTAGATGAATTTCCGCTCAGTGACACTGTGTACGATGACATCTTAAAGCTGACTGACACTTTTTGCTAAAAACTCCAAACATAAATGTCCGCATATTTCTGTATTGTTAGGTTGTTCTTTTTTATAATTGTAAAATATATTCTTAGAGTTTCTAAAATAGTGTTGAAGTTCTTTAGGTGGTGGTAGATTGCCAAAACTGTCAAAATAATAAACGCTTTGTCCGAGTTTTTTATAGCATACCCAATGAGTTCCTGGACCATAGGAGGAATCTAAATTTACTATTCCAGTTTCATTTTTCCATATGTTTTTTGGTAATGCGTCTTTCATAAAAACTCCCCTAAAAAATGGTATCTTCAAACATTTTACATAATTTGATAATTGATGATTTGTTAAGGCTTTATTTGGAATTATCAATTGATTTTTCTTATTTAGTACACACGGTACGGTCTTAGGTATAGACCTGCTCCGTTTTTTACCATTGACCAAACGGAAGTCTTCTTTGTCTTTGTTTTACGAGTTCTACGACGTCTCTTTTTAATGTTTCCACCTCTTTTAGGAGCTATTTTCTTTGCAGGTCTTCCTCTTCGACGTTTTCCGCCACCAAATTTTGTCTTCGCCTTCATAGCTGTAGTTACTGCCCAAGCGGCTGTTTTTTCTGCAATACTTGCGTCACTTGATTTAACTCTTTGCCAAGCTTTTTCCGCTAGCACTCTATCTGCTATTGATCTATTTGTTGAATCAGCAAACTTGGAATACGCTATATCGTGTTCTTTGCAAGCTTGATCCAATTTATTAATTCCTGGATCCCCTCTTGCTAAACGTTTTGCCAATTTAGTTCCGGGTCCGCAATATTGATAACCTCCTGGCAGATGAAATTCGTATGGTAGAGCGTCTATTGCCCGATTTACAACAGCACCAACAGGAATTCGTTTGAGAAGGGATAACGCAGCTGATGTTATACCAAGTCCTTTCTTGCCGCTGACTTGACGACGACTGAGCGGTGCGATCTTCATTATGTTGTTTTATATATAACCGGTGTGTTTACTCAACGAGATGCTTTATATAAATGAATAACTTATGCACAATTTTTATATTTAAATAATTAATTATTCAAATTAATTATATACTGATTTATGATTCTATTTTTAATCCAAGCTTCTCGTTCATCGGGTTGAATTATCACATGACTTGTTGTACTAGCTATATGATTGTGGGTATCAATAAGTAAATTGCCCACTATTCTTATTAAACAATCTAAAGTTACAGCATCTTTCGGATGTTGAGGATCGTGTAACTGCATAATACGTTTATCATTACACGTGTAAGCGGTTGAATCATTTTTTGATGTTGTTATAACTTGTCCAATAGTAGCAGCATCATTAAAATCTTCACCTGGTAAAATATTAATTATTTTCTTCATTTTAGCATCAAATTTGGTTCCATTGCGTTTATCCCAAGTTATTGTTTGTTTCACTGTAACACAATCATTTTCTTCATAACCAGGCATTATATTTTTTATTCTTCTATTATGACCTTCATATGTGCCTAATAAAGGACCGCCCGCAATTAATGTTTGTGCCATTAAAGGTACATCCGAACTTTTTTGACCAAATCTTCCATTTGTTATTCTTTTACCTCCCGCATCCCATTTATCATTACTTCCTTGCATTAAATCAAATTTTTCATTTCCATGTATAAATGTATTTCCTCGCCTTAGCACAGCATCTTCATGTTTTACAAAATTTGATGTTTCCTTTTTTAATTCTTTAGATAATTGTTCCATAGTAACAGCGTCTTTTGGTTGAGAACCAAATTTTACATTTGACAATGCTTTTCCATGACAATCTATTTCATCAGCATCTTGTAAAATACAGTTGTCCTTGATGTATTTCAGGTTTACAGCATCACCGTCTTCCTTTGGGTATCCAATGTCATTTATAATAAACTTATAAAAAGAAAATCCTCGTTGAGTCTTTTCCGGTATTATAGAATGTAAATATTCTTTATTAACTGAATCTTTATCATTTTTTGGATTTGCCACATTGGTTATCCTATGATTTCCAGCATCATATGTTTGTCCATCTTTTAAATTGTTACCCCACTGCAATTTTAAAGTGTTTGAAAGTTCAGATGATAAATACTCTTTAGTAATTGCATCAGAACTGTCAGTTGGTTTACCAACATTAATTATTCTATGTGATTTAACATCGTAAGTATCCTTAAGTAATTTTAATGATGTTGAAGTAGCTTCTTTTACCGTCTTTAAATTTGCTCCATCAGTATCTTCTTCTGGATCTTTAACTAGTTTTAAACGTTTATTACTTATGTTATAGTCACCTTCAGGTGTTTGCGGCAGTCCACTTCTTTTTCTGTCTTCTCCAACTTGCACTCCTAACGCGGAGTACCGTCCAAACTTGTCGACGCTCATGTTAAAAATGATACATTATATGCTTGCCATTCTTTTATATCTGCGGACAATTATACGACGACACCTCGACTTCTGAGTTCATCAACTAGAGCTACCCATTCATTATTTAAACCTGTATGACCAGCTTCCATAGCTTCATGTAATAGTCTCATTCTGTCAACTAATTTATTAATGTCTTTGTAATAAATTACATTGGTATTGTACAGATTTTTCATTAGTCCTTTGCCAGATGTTGAAGTATCTCCTTTAATCTTTTTACTATGTTGTTCAAGAAGTGATAAATCCATAAGTGATAAAGATTTTCTTTTTAGCGGTTGTTTTACTGCTGGTGCGGTACGTAATGTTGGTAGTTTTCGTGGGGGAAACAACTTTTTTATAACAATGTTATATTTTGTTGCGCGTGAACGATTAATTATTGCATCTTTTGAGTAATTCCTTTTATGTGCATTAGTATTTTGTAAAATTTCCTTAAAAGTATTTAAATCTTTGGTCGAATATCTCAATGGTATGTTTTTAAAAATTAATTCATATAATCCTTTTGTTCCCTTATATTTATGCTCACCAATAATGATATAATCGTCTTCAGTTATTTTAAGTTTTGAATCACCTATTTTCAATTCATTCCCATCAATTCTTGCTCCGTATACGTGTGATTTACTTAAATTAGGGTTTGATTTTATATCATGTAGCATTTTCAATATATATTTTCTTCCCAGAGGTCCGTGTTGTAATATATCGCTACTCAATTGTGTTAAATTTGGAATAGATTGTTCTGCTTCAGGTATTGGCTGTTCTTCTTCCTTTTCAACAATAGGTTCTTCTTCTTTTGTTTCTTCTTGGTCACTAGCGCTTGTATATGAATCATCATTGTCTTCCTTTTTTAATGCTTGTACTTCTTGTTTAGAAACTGGTAGTAAAACATCTCCTTCGTAACGAGGTTTACTAATGGTTTCTGATATTTGTTTTAAAGGTTCTGTAATAGGTTTAAATGTAGTCTCTAAAAATTCTTCTCTTTCGCTTATACCCATCCTTAATGCACGGTTTTTAATCCTAATAGAATCACTGAGTGATTTTATTTCTTTCAATAGTTTTTCTTGATTTACCATGTTTACACTATGAAGTCTCATTCATTACTAGACACACCGCTATTCATTTAATAGATTAATACAAATTTATCTAACCCTATTCGATACCTTCCATCTTTTATAGCTTCATCTTTCATAATAACAAGAAATCCATACTTTTCAGCCCATGCTTTGCCGCACATCTCTTTAAATTTATCAAATGTCATGTCGGCATTCACATGATCGTTATATATATGTTTCAAATTTGTTTCATCCTGCTTGAATATTATCAACAAATTTGCATTATCTCTTATAAGTTGTTTTGGAATTTTACTATAGGTTTGACCAATGTAAATACTGTCAATATTATGATGTCTCCCCATTGCGAAATAACTTCTTATTGTATCATGATTCTCACATGACACATCGTCAAATATAAATATAGAAAATGGTTTAGCTTCACTTGGTTGCATAATAGTTTCACTAGCATTAAACTTGTAGAAATTTACTTCTGGCACACTTGCTAATACCTTATCTAACAACTGGTATTTAGGTTGTTGCAAAGATTTTGAGAAAATGTATATGTTATTAAAACGTAGCCCTTTTGGATTAGTTATAAGGTTAAAAACAACATTTGTTTTTCCACAATTAGAAGGGCCAGTTATTAAACATCTTATAGAGTTTGGTAGTAATTCACCATGTTTACCATGGTTTAAATTGTTATTATCCACTGTCAATTCATCTATATTATTAATATTAAATCGTTCTTTTTGCTGTACAATATCCATCTTGTTTAAAGGTTAAACACATAATGAGTTATTAAAGTATTACACCAAGTCTTTTGTAGGAATCCAAGAATCTTCACTCCTATCAAATCCCAACCAACGGACTTTAACTTTATCCTTTTTTCTTTGTAAAATTTTTTCAACAAGATATACATCACCTACTGTCGATTTTAATAATTCATGACCATAGAATCCGCCTTGAAGTAGTTCACCTTTGTTATCCTTTAAAATGTAGGTTTCTGGTATTGTCGGCTGCACTTTGTAGATTGTAAATATTTCGTTAGTCCAATTTGGTAAATATCTTTTACTAAAAACTCCTTTATATTTACTTATACGTACTTTGTCGTTAATTTTAAACTTTTTAGGTCTTAATTTTTCAATTTTAGGAGAAGTATTTTTCTTAATACGCTCCAAAACAAGCTTAGCATTATTGATATTTACTTCAATAGGTTTCATACCGATAGTGCGATGAAACTTGTTATTGTATTCTTTTATAAGTTTCGGTAATATATCGTACCACACGTACGATCCTCGTTTAGAAAATGTTTTATACATTGCTCCTTTTAATGTTCTATTGAATCGTTCAATTATGGAAGCTTTTACTTCCGAATTTGTAGAATAATGATTTATGTTATATTTTTTCATTAATGCTGTAAATTCTTTGTTAAAATATTCTTTTCCATCATCAGTTTGTAAATGTTTTATGACAAATTTATTTTTCTTTATAGCTGCTTCCATAGCTTTTGTTACACTTTTCCCAGTCTTATCCTTGAGTGGTATAGCGTCAGCAAGCTTACTAAAACAATCTATAATTGCCAATATATATTTAAATCCCTTATTTAATTTACTATGCGGTATCATCTCAATGAGATCGGCTTGGTAAAGATCGTTCCTTCCTTTAATAATTGTATTTCTTCTTGGAAACTTTCTTCTTGCCGGCTTATGAAGTTCGTTTACAATTTTATCCTTTAATCCTTCCATCTTCAGATGTTGTTTGTACACCGCTTGAGAAAATACTAATCCTCAAAATGGCTTATCACCTTTTATATTATTAACAAATATGGGTCAAGGCCATATTATATTTGTGTAAAAAAGAGGGAACATGGCATTGAACTTGCCATGCTCCCTTTTTTTTACGGAAAGGAAAAGGAAACAGGTGAAAGGACGAAGAATAGGTTTTATTGGTCGATAGGAGTTAAAGAATAATGTCCAAAAGGTAGAGTGTGTATATTGTCTTCCCGGATATGTCTCTTGTCATCCTTGTAGCTGAGTCCCCACTTAGTTTGCTTGACACTGTAGACTTGATGATTAAAGCTTCTTATTGTATTAAAAGTTGCAGTTGTTTCCATGCTTTCAAATAAACATCTTTTAAAATGTTCAAACTGTACATTCTTCTTTAAATATGATGTTTTTATACCTTTTGCCTTCTTTACAACTTGATGTTCTTCTTTTTCACTAATGTACAATTGAAAAGAGTACAGTTTGGACATTAATGCCACAATTTCTTCCATAGGTGCACCATTTGTTTCATCTTTGAATTTTCCTAAAACCTTCTTGTTTATTCCATTGTCGTAATTGGGGTGATGTTGTGGGTAGTCAGAAAAATCAAAGTCATTTTTATAAACAAATGTGCGTAAATCTTTATACATATCATTGGTTATAATCCAATAGATGAATGCATCGGTATCCATGTATGCTATTCCAATATTATCTCTACCATAAAATTTCACCATTTTATTATAATGAAAATCATACATGTGAGTTTTTGATATGTCTAAAATGGACATTCCAACATATATGGGTCGATCCATCTTAATTGAAATTTTATTCATAGAAACGGCTACAAGGTTTTCATTAATAATTATAGAAGATGCAAAGTTTGGTTTTTGCACCAATTTCTGTAATTTTGTTGGATCAACAACCAATCTTAAGTCTTTGTGATTTCTTTTGTTTTCTAATGTTTTACCGAATATCGCATTGTTCATTAATTTAAAGAAATCTTTTTGAAAATTGGATGTTGCTGCAGTTCTTCTTCTTGTGTTGTTATCTATATAAGATTTTAACCAACAGGATTGTGAAAATTGCAGTACTTTATTAATTTTCGTAATTTTTAATCCCATCTCTAGCGCTTGCTGTACTGTCCAATAATGAGCTACATACCTAGTCTTATTGTTAAGTGTCATCATCAATTTTGGCCATCTACCAGTGGGAGATATTTCTGTTTTTGCTAATAGTGGTAGATCATAATGATGGTCGTGGAGATGTTCTGGGTATTCAAAATCAAAGTCAAAAATGTAGCCAATATCCCCATATTTAGGGATATCAGCGATGTTATTGATTGAATTTGGATCAACCCATTTAAAATTGTCATATGGAAGAGGGTTTGACATGGCCCATCCGTACAGATTATTTGCATCAAAATAACCTATAAATGTGCTAGGTTGTGATGCGTCGTAATTTGGAAGATATTTATTGTTTGCTTTTACATATCTAGTTACACTTTGGGTTAATCCTCCTCGAATACCGGATTCAATCATCAACACCATGTCTATGTCAGTTAATAGTTGAAGTTTGCATTTTGTTTCTTTTAACATAGCCTGCCATGCCAATCCGGGAGCTGTGTACGAATGAAGTGGGTCTAATCCATATGCTGTAAAACAGGTGTTTCTAAATTCTTCCATTATGTCGCAGAGTAAAGTCACATCTAATTTAACATAAAAATCTGAATATTCACCTAAGGTTCTTATTTCTAATTCATTCCATACTCTACAAGCGTGTTGATAATCCTCTTCACTGATGTCCTCTTCATGTAATTTATTCTTAAAAGCTTCTTTAGGTGGAAGTGACGTTTCTTCAAATTTTTCCAAATTGTCAATGTAATCATAAGGAAAAACACCTTTACGAAGAACTAAATCTAATTTATCATTGTTTACAATTTTCTTTGTTTCTATTAAATCTTCTTTTCTAAGATTTTCAGAAAGTTTTGATAAGCTGCACGGCATAAACCGGTACGAATCTACAAATTGCAACTTCATATTTCCAATTTTTTTACTAAAAGTTATAAACTTTTCAGTTGTTTCTGCAAGAACATCAATTGCACCATCATCTCTCCCCAATTCTGGTATTATAAAATGACCATCATAACCGCTAAGGTTATGCAATATTACAGGAATTTTTCTGGTAATCTTATAGTTTATGTTGCATGCATTACATGCTGCACCCCTATAATATCCTGTAAGATGATCGTGATCTTTAACTTTATAGTTATTTAAAGTAAATTCATTTTTACATAGAAAACAGTAAGTAGCATTTTCATGTTGAATTTCCTCTTCTTCCTCCATTGGTATCATTGGTACTATATTATTATACAAATTTTCAACATGGCCAGCTATTTCATATAGATGATTTAAAAATGTTCTGGCAACATCTTCACCACGATACACCACGGGTTTTGATGACAATCCATATGCATTCAAATGTTCTTCAACCAATGTGGATTTAACCAATAAACAAAAACTGTTAGGCTTGTGCATTTGATATTTTATACTCTTCCTTGCTTCAATGTTTTCATCTTCAATTGGAACAAGTGTTGATTCAAAATCGGCATATATTACTATAGGAATGCGATACTGATGGAAAACTTTTTCAAACTGTAAATATGATTTATTTAATGGTGGTAGAATAATCTTAGCTTCAAAATTTTCATTACACAGTTGTTTGTGCTCCAGTAACCAATTTTGTTCTCCATTTCTAGGTTCTTTAAAACAAAAACATCTTTTACAAATTATTTTTTTATGTTTACTTCTTGATAATTGTTTATTGACAAGTTTTTCAAATGATTTTATCCATACATAGTGTGATACTTCATCCTTTGTAATTAATAACAAATCCGTATGGTCTGCAAGTTCGTTTTTTACCACTTTCAAAGGATACACCTTGTTAGAGCTGTCCAAACCAAATACATTTACAGATATTCCAGGGTTTTGTTTTTCAAATTTAGAAATATCCTTCAAGGCTACCGGATAAGACACACCTTGAAAGTTATATCTGTATCTATAGTTCTCATATTCTTCGCTGGGTCTTTGTGCATCGCGTGATATGAATTTTGATGTCATTGCATACCGGAAACATTCCGTATCATGATTTTGAACATTCACACATGATTTTGTATCTTGAATCCTTTTTGGAAGAGCTATATAACTGCTCCCCATTACCCCATACCCATGCTTGTGAACTCTAATATCCATACTTACTACACTAACTAAACTCCAACCTGATCCTCGTCCTTCATGTTCTTGGATTTTATTGATGATCTCATCAAAACATTCTTCTACTATTGAATTAATATCTGAACTACTCATGATGGTTCTGTTTTTAGTTATAAATCCTCTTGGTGACAATTCTTCTTCAACGTTTATAAACATAGCATCCAATAACAAGCCGAATTTAATAAAATTTAATCGTTTTAATTCTTCTTTTAAAAGTTTAACTACAATGGTTTTTGCTTCGGCAAGAAATTTGTCTAATTCTAAATTTTCATTTTGGATTTTGTGATGTGTTACTACTCTTCCGGGCAATGCATGAATACTTAAATTAGGTAGTGCATTAGATGGTCCCGCTGTTTCTTCTTCTTCTGCAGATGCATTTTTATTTTTATTTTGTGTTAAATTTTCATTTATATTATGATATAACTCCTTATGAATGTCTAGCAATATTTCATCTTCATAAGTTTCTAAACATATATCACAACGATGCATTTTAGTGATGTTTATCCTATGAAATTCGGCATATAAATGAAATGCATCTTTTTCATACCTCCTTTTTATGCTGTATTACCCCACCACTTTTTACCCCCACCACTATTTTTAATCTTCTTCTTCTTCATCTTCTTCTTCTTCATATGGAAATAATTGTCTTGCACAAAAAATTAATCTTCCACGTATTGATTCCAAATCTGGATCGTGACTGGATGTTGGAGTTTCATTATGAATATTTTCAAATTCCAATGATGGTGTGTATTCATTCTCTGTTAACTCCATTTCTACATCTTCACTCCCTTCATTTATTAATTCTTCTTCCATACTGTTAACACTATCTGTTTCTGAACTGTCATTATCCACATCTTCCACATCAAACTCCTCTTGTAGAATTTTACACAATATTTCTGCAATAGGTTTACTTGGATAGTCGGTGGTATCCACAGGAGCCATGTCGATTAAATGAAAGAGCTCCTTTCTTGTAGCTGCTTTTATATAAATTATTTTAATAGGTCAAGGTCAATAACGCTTAAAGCGAGAATGGGGAATAGAGCACTAAGTGGTATGTTAGTCCATTACCACAAAGTGATCTATTCCCCACTCTCTAATGCAAGTCCAATTAATAACCAATTTATATTCAATATTTTTAGTAATTTTGCAGTTTCCTTTGTTTAACTTTTCTTTATTGATTGTCTTTAATCACACAGTTAATAGGTTCTTCTTTTTCTTGGTGAAACAATTGTTTACGTTCATATTCCAATTGACGTATTCTTTCATTTTTTATAGTCAACTCTATAAGAAGTTGGTTGATGTAGTCAGCAGCCATGTCGATTGTTCTGGTTCTTACTTCTCCCAATTTCACTCCTGGTATTAGCCTCTGTAGTTTATAATATTTTAGTTTTATTCTTGTTTCTCTTGCCTTTGCCATTTCTTTCATCTTCATTTTTCGAGAGTCCGCATATTGTTTTTTATTCTTTTCACTTAATGAAAGATCCAAAATGATGTTTTCACTATTCATGTTGTCTTTTCTTATGTTATGTTAGTAAACGCCTGTTTAGGATAAGAATGACTCCAACCGAGCGTTGGACTTCTTTTATCTAGTTTCCCCCACTCAATTACCTTCCCCCACCATGTTTATTTAGGTCAAGGTCAAACATAATTAATGCGAGAACGGGGAATAGAGCACTAAGTGACATGTTATTCCATTGCCACAGAGTGATCTATTCCCCGCTCTCTATTCTACAACTAATTTTTTTCCATTTATATTTTATTATTTTTTTTTTGTATTTTTTTTTTACCCATCATTTTTTACACAGCAGGAGGTTGGTACTTCACAGGAGAGTCTCTATCAATATCATTAAATGCGTTCCATGCATAAGTAGCAGGAAGATCGTTTGGCTCCATCTGCAGAACAGGGAGTTCATTTGCTGGATTCCATACATTTAGATTTTGCAACTCTTTTAGTTTATTTTCCAATACTTCAATTTTACCCAACAGTTCTATTATGTACTTGTTTGCAGTCCTCAATGTATGTGCTCTTGTACAGCCTACGTCCAATGAAGGTACTAAAAGCTGCATTTGATACAATTCAGTTTTCTCTTTTATGTGACGTTCCTTAGCTAAAATGCTCAATTCCGGATGTGTTATAGGTTTACCTTTTCTTGACAAATTCACAATCTTCTTTGACAAATTTAATGGTTTTCTTTCACTTGTTGAAGGAGTTGAATAGTCCCGAGATTCAGCCATTTTTTTTCTATGATGTTCTTCTTTTAAATGGTAGTAAGCGAATAACTCCTGCTGCGTATAAACCTTGTTTTATACACAATTCCCCCACCATTTTTATTCTCCCTCTACCAAGTTCTTTAAACATAAAACCAAACTTCTAATTCCGCATTAACATTGTTGTCTTTTAAAAATTTAACAAAGTCCGAGCTGGAAGTTGACATATCTCTATTTCTTAAATAGTCTCTTACTATGTCTTCATCCCCTTCCTCTAAAATGTAACAAAATACCTTCATTAGAGTTCCATTATCTTGTTTTGAATGAATAAAATTTGAAACTGTTGTCCACTCCTCTTCAACTATTTTAAAGCTTGTCACTTCTAGTTCAAAATTCATTTTTTTTTTTACTAAATTACAAGTTACTTTTTCAAACAATATTACAAGACTAAAGAAATTGGTGAACATCGAGCAACATATATAACCAATACCCCCCACTTCTATTTTCCCCCACCATTCAATAAATTTCCCCACCATAGTGTTACATTAAACAGTTTTTTTTTTTTAATATGATCTACATCTAATAAATCTAAATAACAGTTGTGCACAGATTGTACATTTTTCATTCATGATTTCAAACCTTATTAGTGGTGCCTTAACACGATGGTCTACATATCCTCCTTCAAGATCAAATTCATCCCAATCATCTATAGCTGCTCGTGCACAATCTTGACAAAGAGTCGTCCCATCTGCAAATTTATAAGCAACAATAATGCCAAACCCATAATTTTGTCTTCGGTATTCATGAATAGCTTCTCTAATGCTGTTTGGAATAACACATTCTCCTGATCTTATTATATGGTTAAATAAAAAACCATCACAAATAATTTTCCTCAAGCAAAGTTCAAATAGAGTATCCACCATGTTTTATAAAAGAGATTAATATTTCAACTGAAGTGTTTACACATGTTTCATCCGTCTTAAATACTTTATCCCCACCATATTTTATATATGTCAAGGTCAAATTATATTAATGCGAGAACGGGGAATAGAGCACTAAGTGACATGTTATTCCATTGCCACAAAGTGATCTATTCCCCGCTCTCTATTCTAAATCTAATTTTTTTAATATTTTTTTTATTTTATTAATTTTTTTTATTATTTTTGTTTTTTATAAGTTTATACAGATGTTTAAACTTCTTTCTTCAAATTCCCAATATTTCATTTCCTTCTTCTGCACCCTCTTCAACTACGACTTCATTATTTCCATTTTTCAAAAGCAATAGTTCATTTTTCAATTTCTTCATTTCATCTTCTAATTTTGTAATTTTACACTCTCTATCTTCCAATAATAATTTCAAATACTTAATATAACTACCAGCCGCATGTACAGTCTTTACTCTGTTTTCTCCAAGATGCATACCTGGGATTTGGATTTGTAGCCTATAATACTCCATATTAATATTAGACTGAATTTGTCTTGCTTGTTCGCTTTTCTTCCTTCTAGCTTCAGCTTCTTCATGAGATGCAGCCAAATCAGATAAAATTGGACGATACATTGTTGGTGAATGATTTTACAAGAGTGAGAGACTATCCGGTTAAACAACACATTTATTTACTTTCCCCCACCACTATCCCCAGTAGGCCAAAAATGTTGAATACATATTTCAATAGTTACACTGGCACCATTTTCAACTAAAAATTTATAAAGAAAATATGGATACTCACTGGGTTTAATATTCATATTGTCCATCATAAAGTTAAACGCCAATCTTTCCGAATATTCATTGTGATATTTTTCAGTGACACCAATTAACATTCCTTGTTTTTGAAATTTAAAACCAATGTCTGGAATTTTTTTACAATCCTCCATGTCTAAAAGTGGGAAATAATATGTAAAGGAATTTACCGGTGGAACCCAGGGTTCTTCCTTACAAAAAGCTTTAAACATTGCTTCTCGGTCCTCCATTATGAAATGATTTTTAAACTGTTTTCTTTCCTGCTTAAATAATCAACCCCCCACCATTTTATTCAGATTCTTCTTCTTCAGATTCGGTTAACTCTTCCGGTTGATGCATCATTGATATATTTCCAGTTTCATTAGTTGTTTCTTGGTTTAAATTTATAAATTCTTCTACTATTTCTTCTATTAACTCTCCAAATGTAACATTCATCTCTTGTTCTAGTTCTTCTTGTTCTTGTATCTGACGATGTGTAATAATTTCAGTAATGTATATAAAGGTAGTAGCTCTTGGAGACATAGTTTAATAAAGTGTATGACTTTACTAACAACACAGCATATAATGAATAAAAAACCTGATCAACTCTTGCTTTTATAGCAAATATGGGGAAGGGGAAAGAAAGGGGGGGGGGGGGGATCAGTAAGAAAAACACCAACATATCATTAGTCCGATTCAGAGTCTGAAGATTGTATAGGGGATATCAATGTATCAATTGACGAATCTAAAATGAATGTTTCAATTGCTTCTTTAACAATTTCTTCATCACTATCATTTATTAGCTCTTCAAATATTTCTTGTTCAAAGGACGAAATTTCTTCTTCCAATATAGAATCAGCCAGACTATTATTCAATTCTTCTTCCGAACCTTCATTTGTCTCTTCTATCCAAGTTATATTTTCATTTGTATTAAACTGATTTTTTACTTCAAAATAATTTAAAAAAGGTGTATCCTTAAAAACCATTATTAACCTTTTCTCTTCACACCAAAGTAATATCTTATAACAAAGTGATACTGAGTATGAAGTTGCTGTCTTATATATATATTCTATTTTCCCCCACTATATTTCATATAGTTAAACATTTGTAACATAGTATAATTACTCTTCTTTATCAAGCTTATAATACATTGCGGCTACTTCCAACTGAAACTCCATTTCTTCTACAAAATTACGTAATTGCACCATCCAAGGAAATAAATTATTTAAATTTTCAATTCTGACTGTACATGAACACAATAATTTGTAATCACCTCGACGATATACAAGCACTTTAACCCCTACACCCATATCTTTCAAAATTGTTTCTTCAATCTTTCTATGTAATCCATATAATAGTGGCCAAAGTTCTGTATGTTTAGCAAAGAATGAATCCAATCTTTTGGACATGTTCACTATATAGCAACTGGTTAAGTTCTGAGCAAATATGTGAGCTGCGGACTTTTATAATGCAACTAATAGAAGGCAGGAGGGGGGGGGGGGGTGTCAAGTTCAAGGTCAAAGTCAACAAACTTTAACTTATGTAGTAACCAATAACTATTAACTCTCACACATGAGTTAAAAAACTCATATGCTTAATTGGTGTATTAGGTAGCTCTGAAAAGAGCCTTTTTGGGTTTAAAAAACCCTGCTTATCTTAAACAAATATTAAACCAATTATTGTACTCCTCATTTCCCCTAAAATCCTCAAACAACTCCGCCCATTGCCAAATGTATTCGGCATTGTCTGCAGTCACATACAAAATTGGGCTACCAAGAAACAACACTGGTGATATAATTACTATTGTTCTGCCCAACTGCAACCAGTCCAATGCTTCCCACATGTATGGGTCAAGACTTTCTTCCAGGTCCAAAGTTACACAACGCAAATATTCAAATATCAATTGTTCATCTTCCTCAACTTCTTCCATTTCCTCTTGCTCAGATTCATCTTCCTCAACTTCTTCCATTTCCTCTAGCTCAGATTCATCTTCCTCCACTTCTTCCATTTTCTTTAGCTCAAATCGCCTGTTGTAAAAGTTTGAACCATCCAGCGGAGCCATGTTCACTGTACACCAGGTTAGCGGCCAATATCCCATACCCAGTTGCATAGTGGCTACTTATATAAAGCAAGAGAAAGTTAAGGAAGGGGAAAGGGAAGGGTGAGGGGGGGGGGGGGTTATTTTTATTTATTTGAGGGGGGGGGGGGTAAAGTTCAAGGTCAAGGTCATGTGAAAGTAGGTCATGGGACTTAGAGTGACCAAAAAATAATGGGAGAGAAACGCAGCGCACTGTTATATAGCGCTGGTTTCTCTCCCATTATTTTTCTAACAAAATTTGGAAAAAGCTAATTCTTATCACTCTTTACTACGACCCCAGCGAGTCCAACCATCCGCACCTTTGTAGAGATAGTCTTTCGCATCAAGTGTTTTGATCGCTTTTTGGTTTCTCATAGGTACAGAGAGCTTAATTACCCATTTGTAGCCGTTACACCCTATTATAATTCTATTGCTCTTTTCTGTTCTACTTACAAAAAAGTACCTTAAACCTTCTCGCAATCTCTTCAACTTAGTAGCGGGGTAGGACTTGCTGGAAATCACAGTCGGTTGTGGCACAGAAATATGTTTTACAAGATGTACACGGCAATACTTTTCATTAAAAACACATTTCCTACCACAGACCGATCCTTTTTTAGAACCCCTAAGCAGCTTCTCAGTGCATTTACGAGGATTTTTAAATGCCCTGCGACGCTCTGCTTTTAATAATTGAAAACGCTCTGAAGGAGCAATTTTGAAAAAAGACTTTTTAACTTTAGAACTAGGAATGATAGGATTAATGGACTTTGGTTCAGGAATTGGTGTTATTAGTGGTGGTAATGAGGTGAAATTATGAATAGATTCTAGAATTGAAGGAGTATCAGAACGAACAGGAAGCTCCATCTGTGGTGACGTTGTAGGTGTAGGTTGGGGTTGTAGTGGTGGAGTTGCCGTAGGGTGTGTTGGTGATGGAGGTGGAGAAAAAATACTCCCAAGAACCGCCATGGCTTGTAGAAGAATATTTCCCGGAGCAGTTGTAGCAGATGTAGATGGTGGTGTATCCATCTGCCGCAGCATCGACTCCGGGACGTTCTTCAACTTCAGTCTCTTTGCCGGTTTCTTGTTAGCAGCTGGTATGTTCATAGTAGGAGCAGGCACAGAAGTGGCAGCAGGAGCAGCAGGCGTAGTGATAGTAGTAGCAGAAGTTGTTGATAGAGACATGGTTCTGAAGTGGCAGCGTTAGCGGCTGGAATCAGAATAAACAGACATGTTAGCTAGCCCCGCTTATATAGGGATGCTGAGTGAAAGTGACCTCGGGGGGGGGGGGGGGGGTTAATTACTTTAATTTAGGTCAAGGTCACCAAAAAATAATAATGATCCAAAGTGATGGAGGCGGCCACGGCCGTCTCCACCACTCTGTATTCCTCAAACACTCCCAATCCCAACCCCATAGTTACGTCTTGCAAGGGATCCCAATTTTTTGCCCGCACGCACGTGGCGATCCAGTTTGGTGGGCTGTGATACGGGCGGTCGGCCTCGGGCCTGGGCACTGGACCTGACCATTCCAATTGTACAATAGGGAATCTGGAACAGTTAATGCAAAACGCAACTCTAACCTCCCACCCTTAATCTAAACCCACCCAAATATAATTATTTCCTAACAAAAAATTAAAAATTTAAAAAAAAATAAAAATATGCGCTGCCTATGGCACAACACGCATGTCCCACCCATATTTAATGAAGTTCAACAGAACTTCTATAATTTAAATTTAAATTTAATCTACCCTCCTAACAGCTAGCTGTGAAAGGTTATTAGTACACACACACACATGCACACAAATACACAATAATTACATCAACACTCAACATTAAATGCATAAACACATTTTTTAAACATTAGCAATAATATAACACACCTTAATACTAACATCGCAATGCGCAAATTAAAACTTAAAAATAACACAACTTAAAACTAAAAAATAAATAACATTTTATACACACACACAGTCACACACACACAACAAATATTAATATTAGAACCCTAACAGCAAGAATAACTCAAATATATATCGGCCGCCTATATATTTAAGTTACCCTTTGAGTTCGTCCCGAAGCTTCGCGTCCGGAGTTTCGGTACGAACTGATTCTAAAATTCTCAACAGAATATTCGTAAACTTTCAAGATGGTGGGGGGAACTCGTAGGGGTTTGAGGGGCTTACAACGTTCGAAGTACAACTTCAATAGGAAATTTCCAAGCAACACTGTTTCATACACGTAGCGGCGATTATTACGAGTAGGTCATCGATAATTTAAGTGTAGTGTTGCGGCTTTCAATAATGTTGGCCAACATTTAATTATAATCTCCACCTAATTGAACCACAATTTTCCTTATAGCATTACACCATAGTTGTTCACTGCTATTAATTTAATAACAGTAGGAAATTATGTGTTCCCTTTCGCCGCTCAACTATGATTCTTATCTATTGCCAACAGCAGACCTAAATTACCGTTACTCTATCGGTTTAATTTATCTTAAGTATATGTTGTATTATCTTAACCACAATAGTTACCGTTTGGTAACACCAAATTAGTATTACACAAGCTTAACTACTATTACCATTTCAACATAAAATAAAAATGAAAGAAGGGGGGGGGGGGGGGTTAATTACCTATTTTGGGGGGGGGGGGGGGTCACTTTCATAATAATTACCACCTGCTGTTATAAATACCGTTACACGAGCAGCTGCGCCTCTTTTCACTCGCGGGACCCACAGCTGACACAACACCTCGGTAAGTCGCTACCGTCTAATAATATTATATATGCTTTCTTTTAACTTACTCCAATTAGGTCTACTTGTTTTTAACACCCCATGCATAACTTAATTTTCAACTATTTCTTTTTTATTTACTATAAACACATATTACTCTCCCATTACCTATTTTTTTATTACTGCATAAATTAACATCACATCAATATTTTTTTTTTTGTTATTATTTAATATTTATATTCACCTGCTGCTAATTATTCATATTCACATCTGCTTTTTTTTAAACTCTTAATTATATTTAATCCTTTTAAACATTTATAGTATTACATTACTGTTAGTCTTATCCATGGTGTTAACTTACCATTTTTCACATTAATAACACATATAATTATTGCTGAACTATAATGTTTGTACAAATACTAGTTCTTACCGCATCAACTTATTAACAGATTGTTGTTTGCACTTGTGCAGCTCATAGCCAATTCATACAGAGTAACAAATTCCTTTTTTTTTCAACTAGATGTTATCTTAATATTTTTAACAAAATAGTTTTAAAGTATTTCCCTCTCCCTTTAATACAAACTATCGCAACTCTACCGAACAAATAACCGGGGTGACCGCAATCCCACCCTTTTTATCCCATCGGCTGAGGGGGGAGGGTAGAGGAGGGGTTGTTCGTGACTCACAAATTGCTTAAATACAGGGTCGGTACCGCGAGCGTCTCATTTATTCGCCGGGTTTCGTAGGGTAAACTTCGGTCTTTACTTTTCTAACAATTTTCTAATTTACATTTCTTACTCTAAAACATGTGTTCGCGGTTAATATGCTAATCACTCTCTATATATTCAAACACATTTACAGACACTAACCATTTATCAGTTTTTTTTTTATGCAGTGCACATTTAGTCACCACTATTACAATGGCTTCCCACACTTTACAGCTGAAACTTTTACGCACCAAACATATTTTACAAAAACAGTCTAACTACACAGTTTCAAGACCTCGTAATACATTCGCTAAACTTAAGAAACAGTTCAGCTTTCACCCCTTGTATTTTACAAGATCCAACCTTCGCAACAGTTATTCTACTGACACTATTTTGCAAACAGTCTTAACTGATATGCTGAAATATCAACATTACAATCTTGTCACACCTATTGATGATGTTATCCAGTTATTCTTATTCACTATATTACCGGGTTTATATAACCGTTCTTCATCACACACATCTCTCATTCTACTCTATCAACTCACAATATAACCATCTAGCAGCTCTTATTTCTTCAAGTTATGGACACACGGCAGGGTGCACCCATACAATCTCCAATAGTGACATCCACTACTAACGATAACAATGGTGGTGTTCCCACACAAAATTCGCCTACATACACTACCTCCACCGACTCCCGACCCGTACAGAGCAATGAAATCAACAGTACGGCTGCAAACGATGTAGAAGCCATCCTACGATCACTGGTAGGCTTTGATGAATGAATAAATTTATTTCCCGGAGCCCCACCCGTCCCCAGACTCCCCACCTTTTTTAAAACCCCCTCCAGATGACCTTGACACACTTACCAACCCCTCCCCAAACCCCCCAAAAAACCCCCAAATCAACAACACACACCTGCCAATTACAACCGCTGACCTTGACCTGCGCCAGGAGCGGCTGTTTCCTTCTACTTAAATGCATTGGATGAGAGGTCTATTCACGTTAGTGTACATAGTCAATGACATAACTTAAACACGGATTTCTCCTTTTGTAGAAGTAAAACTCTTTCAAATCTTTTCAAGAGAAGGCATAAAATCGTAGGAAACTCGAGTTTCTGTCGCGTGTTGCTAGTTTTAAACACAAATAACGCCACGGCGAGAGCCCCATTTCAGTGTGTTACGACAACGATAAACGCGTCACATCATGGCATCTCATCTCAGTTTACGGTGTACATCGCGCCTTTCGTGTCAACTATGCTGTCCATGAGTCGAATGTCAATTATTATAAAATCGTCTCAATCTCGTTGAATTGGAGTGCAAAAATGCTTTTCGGTTACTTTCTAAGTTCCATGGAGATATAGTCTTTAGGTGAACGAATTAATAAATTTCCTAACATATAGAACATTTAACTCATAAAGAGCGTAGTAAAAACTATTTTAAGACGAATGGAATATGATCTCGTCAAAATAATTAGAATCGTTACAATACAGAGCCGCTAGATTTTATTTCCATTGTAGAAATTGTTTACGTTCTATTTGTGATGAATATGGTACAGTACCACGTGACTAGACGCAACCCAGCGTAAAAAACATGATCAAGATTTCGCCGCCGCCATCTTAGTTTTGATTCAAGTGGGTTGAGTAATAGTTTGTGAGCTTTATGGCATTTTGATGTCAGATTGTTTGTGTTTTGAATTTCTGTAGTGTAATTTACGTCACCACACAGTATGATGAACAGTGTATTTCTGTTAGAAATTATTATTATCAAAAGCAATTGCTGCACATTTTCCCTGGTGAATTTATGCTTAAGATATGAATGAAGCTGTTGGATAAGACTTATGTATACCACAAGGCAACAAGAACATCGGGCCAAATCAAACTTGCCAGTCTCTGAAAACAAAAATATGTTTAGGTATAGGGAGAAACTACATTATTTTAAAGTAACCCCAAATCGTTTATGTTTGATATGTAATCCTCTCAGATTTAGGAGTAAATTACCTTTAATTCCCTCTCTCTAGGCAATTTGACACTCGATTGCAGGAGAAAATACTACTTCGATGAATGAATTCCACTCCATTCGGAGTGAAAAATGCTGTCTTCGTTTAAGCTTTTAACTTCCACAAAAAATGTAGTAAAATTAAATAGCCTGATTTTTAAAGATCAATGTATCTTTGCCTCCGGTTTTTTTTAAATTTTTTCTAATAAATTTTACTTTGAAAAATTTAAGTAACAAATTAGCTAGACGAAAAAATGTGCAAATCTGGATCAAAACAGAACTGTAGAGAAAACACTAAAAGATAAATTCCCAATTTAAGAAATAAATACAACCTCTAAGTCTTGAAAAAACTATCCATGAACATTAAAAGTTATTATGATCAACTATTTAAGTACGCGATGTGCCTGGTGAATATTATTTATTTATTTACCAAGCACATCACAGGTGAAAAGGATTGTTTACAGTTATCTTAAATGACAATTACAATAATAACGATAAACAAAATAAATTTTTTGAAACTAGTAAACTAATCTTACTACTCAGGAATTGCTTTTTTTTCTTTGCTTCGCTTCAAGCAAACTTGTAAAAAACTTGCTGGAGCAAACTTTTTCGTGCCGAAATTTGTGGTTTCAGAATACCTTTAAGCATGTGTTTTTGTGCATTTTGTAGCTTTCATTCACTAAATTTAATCCGTAATGTGGGTTTTATCTTTACAAAGTCGTCGTATTGACTTAGGCAGTTGAGAGTAAATTAAATTCGACTGAACAAACCGACTTGAAAATGAGGTAAATTATATTTTTATAATTAAAAACCCCCTTTTGTTTTGTGTTTCCTTACTTTCTTAAAATCTCTCAAAATATTTTACTTGCAGTACCGGGTATTGCTCTTATCCATCATGTGGGTTTTCCCTATATACAACGATCGCACTAGCTTTGGAAGTTGATAAGTGAATGAAATGATATCAATGAAATCGTTTTTATAGGTACACATAACTTTGTATATATTTTACAAAATGTAACAAAAATAACTTAGATTTATTTTTATTCGTCCCTTTTTGTTTTAAATCAATCAAATACTGTAGCGAAAATGCCGAGGCAAAAGTCAACTGTTAATTCTAGAAAGACAAATTTCCTGGGTAATTGCGCCCACCGGATCCTTATGTACATAATAAATTAATCCTCCTATGCCGTATTTGGCGTTGATACTAAACCGGTAGAGTTCCCCGAACAACTTAGTGAAGATACCTACCTTCGTCTACTTAACCGTTAAAGCATGCACGTTCACAAGGATCCTCAACCACCCTGAACCTCTAACACAAGAGGAGCAACCGTCAGACGGTACCTTGAGGAACAATATCAACAAAGGACTATCTCTGATTGTAATCTCAATAATTACTTGTCACTCTTTGATCTTCGGTAGTTTTCCCTTCAATGAACTATCATAATATATTTTAATATGAGTGTTTGTTACATCGTAATATGAGCGTGGTTGTACATCGTACATGTATGTTTGGATTTTTAAAATCCCCCAAAAGAGGAAAATAAATTTGGTTGTGGGTTAAAAATAAGCATATATTTTAATTTAATTTAGTAAAAATTTTGAATTGAATTTATATAAAAAAAACATGAATTGTCTCTTATAGATAACGATCAGGCAAAATATAGGAATTACTTAAAACACTTATACTGTTTACAACATATGGTTTGAGGTATGAACGTAGCGTGTGAAAACACTATATTAAAAATCAGCAATTAGTTTCAGTAAAGAATGCTTTATGATGTTTGATGGTTTTGAAATATAATTTTAAAAATTACTAAAGATTATTATAAAAGTACACCAAATAATAAGTAAGGTTAAAATGCACATGTTAAGTTCACCAAATTTGTTTTAGAGCGTTTCGCCATTAATTTCAAAAGTTTCCAAGGTTAGTGAGCGAAGCGAACGAGCTTGTCGCTTGGGCAAGTGAGTAGAGCAAAGAAACTTTTAAAAGAAAATCTTTTTGGTCTCGAGTTCAAGCGTATGCGATTGTGACTATTGTAAGCAACTAGCTTACTCGGTATGCTTTGTAATGTCAAACAGAGGAAAGAATTAGCGAAATAAGTCCAGCCGTTCACGCATGATGACCAGAGAAATACTGTATCCATAATTTTATATCTAGAGATTTATACTTTTACAGAAAAGAAGCTCAGTCCTCGGGTACTTATGAACAAAAGTAGTAGGCAGGTGTCAGTAGTACAGTAACTATTGTAGCATTATGTACCTATATACGTATTGTTATTTGTATTATTTTACTGTATGCTGTATGTATGAGTGTATTACATGTTTAATATGTAGTAGAGTACCTAGTGATGAGGGGGTAAAGTCAGTGCGTGCACCTCAGACAGGCTTCACTGTGCATTATATGTTCGTGTCCGTCCGTCTGTCTGTTGAAAGGAACTAAAATAACTTATCCAGGTCGAGTGAACTTTTATGAATGCATGATAGATAGTAAAGCCAAAACATATTAGTTGAAATTTAATTTTCTCTATCAAATAAAAAATATTGTTACAATAGTTTTTTGTGCCTACCACACACATTTATTTATGATTTAAGGATTAATAGTATTCTTTGTTTTATATATTTCTTTGTTCGCTGTAAAAAATATATCTAATAATCAGTTTTAAAAAGCTAAAGAATTTTACCTATAAACTTTCAATAAGAAATATAATTAGTATGTTTATACACGTGAAAATAGTTAGCTATTGAAAAAAAGAAAATAAATAAAAAAGGAGTAAAAATACAATATTATGTCCTCTGTTCTAAAACTAACAAGTGCTCTAACCACCCATGTAAATTTATTTACTTAATTCTTTCGTTTTAAATGCTCTTAAAACATTTTCACTTCAAATGGAAACTTACAAACATGTTCTATTCCAATTGCCACCACCCTCATTTGATGAGATTTCAATCTTAACAACAAATCTATATGAAGTAATTAATTAACATAAAACATGTTTACTAAATAACCTTCATAATTTAATCTCAATCAATCGTTTCACACAAAAGTATGTATGATGCTTTTATCTGAAAGTTTATTGTGTCTAACGGAGCTATCAAACTCACGAACACGTGCCCTGGGAGGGCGTCGAACTCTTATTCCCTGCGGTGAGGTACAATGTACTGAAGTAAATTGCCTTATTTATCTTTACTATATCTATATTGAACTGCGAGATTATGCAGGCTCATATTACCCCTTGATTACTTCTAGCATATTTTGAGTAATTAGCTTAATATTTTTAAACCCGATGAAAAGGTAATTTAGGGGAAATGGAACGATGAAAAACTAATAAAACACAGCTAAATCCAATATTATGATTTGTTATCAAAATTAATAACTAAATTATAAAGTGTTAAGCTATGAGAGGATTATTTCATTTGTATACATGAAATGGGTATACAAGAATTTAACCAGTGACCATCATGTAAAATACATTATCTGATTAAGTGGCTGCTACGAATGCCCCTTTGGTTTGTTCCTATATAGCTACGAAAGCCTATTGTATTACATAGTTGCTTTTGTGTTTCTGGCTGTCCCATTTTCAGATTGAAACCATCGGATTAGTTTCCAATCAAATAAAGCAGGTGCGATATACTACATACACAACTGGTACGGTATAAAAAAGTTTTAACTAAATTTTAACACTGAACATAAGAAACCGAGTCGCGTTTTCTTTTTATTATTCTACCAACGTGATTAAATGATCAAAACTAATAATTTATTTGGCTCTACTATTTATCTATATTGTTTTTTCCTGTACCTTCCTGTACCTTGAGTATAAGGTTGGATGATGCGTACTGTATAGCTTCTCTCCTTCAAGCCTACTCCCACCTTGCTATGGTGCTCAAGGGGCATTTCGCTATAGGCAAGGGACACACGGTGACGGCGGTTTCGCCGTGGCCAACTGGGTGCAGAACACACGACACTACAGGACTGCTGTGTGGCAGAGCTTCTGACTTTCGGATTCAGTCGTGGTTGAGAAATGGTGTTGTCAAGACGTAAGAAGATTGCTTTACCTTCTGAGACACCGTCGAAAGAAAATACGATTTCGGAGTGAATGAATTCACCCCATTTTGCTAGGAATAACACTGAACGGAGTATTTTACACGCTCTTCCTTCAGTTGCGTCAAGATGAAAATAAGTTTTTTCAGTTGTTTTCGGATGTCTACAAACACATTTGATGAGATTTTTGATAAAACCAAACACGTCATCCAACGTAAAACAACAAACATGAGGGACTGCATTTTTCCTCAGGAAATGTGCCTTACAATTGGACTTAGAAAATAAGCTAAAAACTCTCTCAAGATTGTTTGATTAGTCTGATTTTTGTATAAAAGTTTGGGTGCTCTGTCGGGGAGGTGTGGGTGCCTCAGGACACAGACCCATCGTATCTGCTCTCTTGTGTGCCGTCTGGGGTCTCTGCCCCCCTAGTGACCTGGAACCCTCTCGCTTACGGGGAAGGGGGGGTGTCCGGGGTTGGCAGGCCAGTCCAGAGTTATGTCGGTGCACACAAGAGTCTACCCTTTGCCAGGGTTTGGTGTGGCTGGTTTACAGTATGCATCATGTCTCAATCCAGGAAGTAGTGGTTGGACAATTGGCGGCTGATCATGAAACGGGCCCGCCTAAGCTGGCGACTTGTGGCCGTGATGGTGACTACCCTCATCCCCAAGGGATGTTGGTGTTATACGAACGGCGTCCCGCTAAACGGAGAACGGAGATGTACGGGTCCATAGGAGAATTTATTCTCGAAAGCGGGAGTATCTGTCTTGAGCGACAGCGGTAACTCCTACGCTGCAAGTGGGTGACACGTCGGCCCACAAGGAGTACTGTTATAGACGTATACCGGAAGGCACGGGCGGATGTAATGTCCGTCGTGGCGGATGTTCAAGTTCAAAGGTTTATTACAGTATGTGAATGGAAGTTTTGTAAGAGTTCGTAAATAAAAGTAAGAAGGTGTAGTATAGATACAGTAACACGGAATATCTTGACCTGTGATGATCGTTTACTGTTCAAACAATTGGAGTAGAGCGACGAAGTTTCAGATTGTCGCAGACTGTTTTTAGTACAATATGTTTACCAATTTGAATCCAGAAGTGGAGTATGTCAGAGGCCAAGATATTCTGCTATATCATATGCTTATCATACTCGTACAATAAAAAGGCAACATAAAAATCGTATCTTATACTCTAAAACAAGCTCCGTAAGGGGCAAAGTTTTTTTTCGCTCCAAGGATTATTGCTTTTTTGATTGAATATGGGGGTTTTTTGTCCCATGTCTGGGAAAAATCCGGTTTTCGCTCTAGAGCCCTTTAAAGTTTCCATGTTATCCTTATGGAGATTTTATTAATTCAACAAAAATTAGCTGATAACTGTAGATATAAGCCAATGTGTTACATCTTTAACCTGTATTTTAAGAAAGTTATACCAAAGTGTATCACCTTTCGGCTTGGCGAGTGAGCGAAGCGAACGAGCTCGTTTTTTAAATGGAAGGGGGTGAGTGAGCAGAGCGAACAAGCTTTATGTGAGAATGAAAGTAATAATTTTACGGAGCTTAAGCTTGGTCCCCCTGGTACTTAGTTATAAACCGAACAGACTTCAGTAGTCCCAAATTTAAACAATTATTAACCTTTTACTTTCCAAAATGTTATCTTTATTCCTTAAAAGAAAGGGCTAGACCCTATCGCTATGTTTTATCGTTAAACATTCAATACGAAACTGTCTCGGGTACTAATATATATTATAATTTTATTCGTACACAGTCAAGCATTTAAGCTGTTTTGTGCTCCATGCGCTCTCATAACAATACGTCACGCGAAATTCTGTTTTCCAAGGGTTGCAGCAAAGCTAAATACTGACGTGTACTGGAATACGCATACATGAACAACAATGTAATAATAATGTCAGTAATAATACATTACTTATTTTTATTCTCCCAATTAAGTTTTGTCTCTTTTTAATGTAAATTACAATATATTTTTATGCTTGCCTATTAATATATAAAGTTTCAAATCCTAATGATTTAAATTATTATTTAAGTGGACAAAATATGCATTTATTAGTCTATACCATACTGGACCCCTGTAAATTTGTTGGACATTTTATAAACCTTGACTTGATGAGCTAAGGACTTACATCACGAAAAGGTTTGTTAGAATTACCATACCTTAAAAACCGCAAATTTGAATTTTTGGATAATAAAGGTTTATACTAAACTTTATCCATTTGTCCATATTTAAATATTATTTATGTAATGACAAGATTGGCGCATTCCCCAACTATTCTGTTTAATTATTGTATTTTTAAAGTACATGCTTTGAATTGATTCTTTTACATGTGGAATATTGTACTATTTGACCCTTGTTTTGATTCTGATCAGTGTAAAGGGATATTTTAAAACTGACTTATTGTTGTAAAATAATTTATGTAAAATGGGCGTACCCTTTGGATAAAGCTTATACTATTGTATACTGTTGTTTGTTCAAGTGAAACATAAATTAACGTTTTTACTATTCATTTACAAGAGATAAATCGGCCATTTGGAAAGGCAAGTGCTAATAAGATAGTAAAAAGTATCATGTATTATGTAAGGTAGCATGGTTTTTGTCCAAGATTTTTATTACATTTTTCCATGACATTTAGGTAAATAAGGAAATCGTGAACCAATTAATAAGATTGCCACACACACTAAACATGAAGTTTTATAAATATACTATTGATAATCACTTCAGTTGTTTTATCCAGCAACATGTTTGCTCTCATTAGCCTTAGACGTTTTGGAGGGCAGTGAATACTTACAATGTTTTCTTATTTGCTGTTTTATAAAACTGATGGGTCTAAACGGTTTGACTTTCATTTATTTATCAAGTTAAACTCAACTATGTTTTTTCTTCGTGTTTAACACCCTTGACATTTTTCTCAGAGTGTTTCAATATGTTCCTTTTTAAGGAAAGCGGTCTAAGCCCATAAAGTATTTGCCTTTTAATTTCCTAATAAAAGATTTAAAATGAAGGACGTTAGAAAGTGAACTTGAACATATAAATTAACCTCAATTTGATTATTTTAATTGTTTTTTTGTTTGCATAGCGGCAAACTTGCCACTATGCAAATGTTCTTGCCACTATGCCACAATGTTCTGTCTTACTGTCTTACTTGAGGATCAAAAGTAATTTATTAAGACGCTAATCAGAAGTATCATAAAATAGTTTCATTTCAAATTTAAATCCTTTTTGTTACACTTTCTGAAATCTATAGCACAGATATAGATATGTATCTAGTAGTGGATTAGTAGAAGAAAAGTAGTAGCAGCTGCATAGCTGCTATTTATAATCTTTATCTAGCTTTCGTTATAATAGTTATATTTATTTTTTAGTTCAACTTTGTTTATATTTGCTTTACACAACATCTGGCATTTTCCTATATTGGCTTTATTTTTACAACGTATTCATAAGATCCGAAATGCAAAACCACTCCGTGAGAAAGGTTTCAGAAGATCGTGCAATAGTTATTCGTTACTCTTTCAGATAAAGTTGGCGTTGTCTCTGACCTTGACTTCCAATTATTGTTCATTGAGTGATCTTTCAACATTCCGATCTCTTAACAGCCTTAAAAATAACTTAATAGAGGTTTTTTACAATTGCATCTTTAATTACTTAATAACTGTAATTAAAGAACCAGTTGATCCTACTAACGAATCTTATGAGGGGGATTTTCAGTCACTCTTCAACCATATTTTCCTCAAAAATTTTTTTCAACCGGATTCCATATTACGTAAGGAATGAAATTAATTTCTTCTTAGAGAGAGACAACAAGATATATTTTAAGTGAATACCGACTCTATTACATTGTCAAGTAACTATATCCAATTATAAGGTTAAAATAACAATCTAAATGTCTAACCAAATATGACTCTATTTAAACTTTATGTTTTGTTATACACTAACTGTTGATCAGTAATAATATGTTTTCATGTTTATCGGTATTATTCTATTTATTTTTTAATTTTCAAACACATTTTATACAATATAACTTTTTCCAACACTTTAAAGATAAAAATTAGGCCTATATTCTTGATGTAATTAATAAAATTTTTCTATTGATAATTTTTCATAAATGTTTTTCCCAAGGAACAAGAACAAACTTGATTTGCCTTACGAAATGTTTGTAAAACAATTCACAAATTAGAGTAAGGAAGTAGAAAACAAAGTTGAGACCTAAAAACTTGGTAAATTAAAGGATTTGCGGAAGCTAACGCATACAATCTCGAACAAGAAGTTTGCGACCAAATAACGAGGATATAGTTACCTCAGTTGCGTGCACGAAGGGAAGGGTAGGGAGGAGAATTCTCATCACAGTCAGAAATACAGGAGAATGGTATGTACTGTGCACGACATGTGAAAAGTATAATTTACTCTTTTGGGGTTAATCTGTGCTTAATCTAATTAAACTAGTTCTCATTGTAAAATAAAGTTACCTCGAGAAAAATTAGATTTTTTGTTTTTGTCGAAGTAAATCGAAAATTTCATAATTTTTTCCTATTTGATGATTTTAGTTTAAAAATACCCCCGTTAAATTTTAATAAGAAAACCCGTATTGGACCTACCCAAATCCATGAAATAATTACGTGAGAAAAGAAACTGTAATCAATCGGCACGCCATATTAATAATTTAAGAACACAATTCAGAACTCTGACCTTAAAATATCGAATATGTCGCTGTTTTATTTGTTGCATTTCACTTTATTACCATAAACTTAAATTTTATATGAAACTCAAAATTAATTTTTTTGTGTGTAAAAATTGACATTTATTAAAAAGAAGATTTAAATGGACCGTTTTGCTTCTTCAGTTCCTAATACTGTACCGTATATTAAATTATCAAATAAAACAAAAACATTCCGTTACTTGTTTCGTTTATTATTTTTCCTGTATAATGAGAATAAGTCTTAACATAACGTACTTTTAAGAGAGTTGAATGAATCAAGATTAAATACTCCCATAGTCGTAATATTCTTATTTCCCTGGTTACTCAACTCTTATTTAAGAGAACCATTACTAAACTATTTCATTAAGAATATGGTTTAACAGAAAATACGAATTGTTTGGATATTAACTTGTTACAACAATCTTTGTCATTTAATTATATTGTTCCAAAATATATCCTTTTAGATACACAAATCCTAATAATTTGCTTAATCACAACTGTTGGTTCATTTGTAATTCACGTGTTTCACTTGGCGTTTTTAAACCCATTGAATTTTAGTTTTGTTTGTTTACAGTTTTCAACAAAAATATTACGTTCTACAAGAATCGTATATGTTTTGTTTTAATTTCTTCAAAACTGATTTGTGTTTCAAAAGTTCAAATATATGCGTGATTAGCATAAAAATAACGAGAAACAAGTTTACAAGTTTTAACTTTCCAAGTTGTACGAGAAGTGATTCATCGAGTTTCACCTATGTTTCAGGGGCTGATTTAAAATTTAAACTATATGAAGGTATTTTAATTTATTTTATCAAGGAGAAAACTGTTTACCCGCTTAAAATAGTGTTTATAAACATAAGATAAACATCAGTTTCCACCTAAAAACTTAACTAACATAACAAGAAGTTTGGATCCAAATAACAAGGATATACTGTAGTCACTGGGGGTGATGTTGTTCGCGTCCGCAGCATTCCATTAAAGCTACACGTACACCCCGGGTGGTGCTAAACGAACAACAACTTTGGCAGCTGAACTATCACGCACGTGATCTCTCAGCTATGCCAGCTGCCAGATAAAATGCAAATAAATGGCCCTTTCCAGGGCCAATTTAAAAATTGAGGCTGTGTTAGCTCTATAAAGAGGGATTTAATTTTTATTTTAGTGTTTATCTTTTTACATATACTGACTGACTCAGGTGCTCTGCAACGCAGAATTTATTTTCTTATTCTTAAAACCTGGTGGCTGGCTAAATTAGCCATACGAAAAAACTGTAGTTACAATGTGTGGACAGTGGTAAATAGTTTACCAACTCACTCAAGCAGTATATACAATTTGATATGTATGATCAATTTGAGTCTGAGAATTAGTGTGAATTCTAGTGTTAAATCCATAATCGAAAGGTTAAATTTAGATTTAGAAAATAGAACACAGAGAGGTAGTAAACACATGTAACACAAACGCTCTTGCATGTGAATGTGTGAAGTCGACTTCTTGACGTGTTCTGGCACTTTACAACAATGTGTGTTGCAACACAACAAACAATGTTTTTTACTTAGACATTTTAAACCAATATTTAACAAATATTACTAAGGAAAATCTAGTTACTTTGCAACGTCACCGAGCGTAATATTTGTTTGTTAAATTTTCAAAATTTGGAGGTATGAGGGGCCTAATATAACTATTCAACTAAACACTTACGAAGTTTAAAGAAAATTTGTTGAAAAACGGCGTCCGAAACAGGGGAAATAAAATGCCATGTTTTGCATTAAAATCCGCTTATGGTTAACATTGCGAACTGCGCAACAATGGGCTACTGGCACAGGGGTGAAGATGACTCTTAAGTTAAAGTACTGTAATAAATAAATTTCAATCAAGTAATATATTGTAGCATCATTAAAACTCCAAAAGTCATAATAGGATAAAAATTTACCCCTAGCGCTCTCGTGTTTTAAATAACTATCTAGGGTTATTTCGCTGAGTATGCAGGTCTTCTGCGACGGGGCATTCCTTTCATAAGGATTTTCACGACGGTGGCGCCGCGCCCCTGCGTGACTCTATACTGGGTCACGTGACTATAATGTCCGTCCTTCTGTCGTTTTGTATTCCGTCTCTGTTTCCCATTATCTGTTCCGTCTTTCTAAATTATAATAAGGTCGGCTCTAGCAACAACTTTCTTGACACACGTATAAATTCTAAAATACAATAATTCGTATTAGTTTTAAAATTAGTTTGGGTTTTGGTTTTTATAGTTTTACTCCATTTTTCAAGGGACGTAGAATCTCAACCCGTTCTCGGTTAAGGTAAAATTTATAATTTTATTCTATTCTTTTTTAATTCAGTTATTTTGTTTGCCCGTTACTCTTTAACTTTATATACTTAAATTTTTTCGCTGGTGATTATCATTTTTAGCTTTAACACTCCAATAATAAAATAATTTTTTTAATAATATGTAAATTAATATATTATTTGGTTGATTCCATTCGATTTAAAAATAAAAAAATATACAACAGAAAGTCACATTATGATGGATATTTTCAATTACCTGAAGTTTTAAATGATGTGAACTTTTTATTGAATCACGTTTATGATGGTAGATAGATGGGATTATTAAGCGTGGTATTTTTTATGTCCGTTGTAGTTTTTGTAATATTCGTGGTACATAATTAAACTTTTATCCATACATTTTAAAACTTTAACAATTGTATATTCTTTTTGAATGAGTTAACATGTAAGAAAATGTTTTAAACATAGTGCCTAAAAACCTATTTTTAAGAAATAAGACATCCATATTTTATGTTATAGTCATAAAAAAATTAAACGTATTGGACAATTTTAGAGACCAGGAAATTTTATATACAGTGCACCGATGTCTCGCTATAAGAGAATTAGTTGGTCTTATATAAAAAACTCCGTTATCTCCAAAATTCGAGTATATATTTTTATCCTATTATTGACGACATTAACAAACACATCTTCAAATTTTGAAGACATTTATTTAAATACATACGAACATATTTTCAATCAACAAGTAATTTAACATTTATCTCACATGAATCTTTAAAAAAATTCACTTCAGTAATCACCACAAAAGAATACGAACAATCTGTGAAGCAAGAAAACAACACGTATTTCTATATAAAAGTTTGTTCAACCAAATAAGTTTAAGCTGGAGCGTAACGCACAAAAAGATACGAGACCAGTAGTGTTTGTTGTTGGATAATGAGGAGTGAGGGGTGGGTGGGGTGGGGGAGGGGGTTGGTAGAAGGGATGGGGGAGAGGGAGGGTCGGTGTTGGACTTTGGGAGGAAGGGGTTGAAGTTAGAGAAGTGTGAATTAACAACTTCCAAGCAAGAGTTCGGCGGAACAATTTGAGGTTCACCCTCAACACAATGAATATACTCTTGCGAATTAAAATAATTAAATTAAACATTATCAAAATATACATGTATATCTAAACAAAAAGTAATCTATCAGTGATATTGGTAATTTATTCAATTTCTGCATGTAAATTTACTAGATGCTATTCTGTAAAACTATGTCAAACAAAAATATTATATATATTTAAAAAATAAATGTAAAATCTATTTTAATTAAAACAACCAAACAACTGTGTATAGCTAATCTTTGAAAACAGAAGCTTAATAATATTAAGTTACATTATATTTTATATGAATTCGGTTTACTCAAGTACTTATTTCTTTATTTACAACGAGTAAACTAATTTAAATCCCCAATACAAAATTAAATCTAAATTTAATGTACAACTTATAAGGTTTATATATAGACAGGAGATAGTCTTGTTAAGGTGAAAATGTAGTATATAGTCAGGAGATAGTCTTGGTAAGGAGACAGTGTAGTATATAGTCTGGAGATGGTCTTGGTAAGATGGCATTGTAGTATATAGTTATGAGATAGTCTTCGGTAAGGAGGCAGTGTATTATGTAGTCAGGAGATGGTCTTGGTAAGGTGACAGTGTAGTTTAAAGACAGGAGATAGTCTTGGTAAGGTAACAATGTAGTATATAGACAGGAGATAGTCTTGGTGACAGTGTAGTATATAGACAGGAGATAGTCTTGGTGACAGTGTAGTATATAGTCTGGAGATGGTCTTGGTAAGATGGTATTGTAGTATATAGTTAAGAGATAGTCTTCGGTAAGGAGACAGTGTAGTATATAGTCTGGAGATGGTCTTGGTAAGATGGCATGGTAGTATATAGTTAAGAGATAGTCTTCGGTAAGGAGGCAGTGTAGTATATAGTCAGGAGATGGTCTTGGTAAAGAGAAAGTGTAGTATATAGACAGGAGATGCCCTTGGTAAGGTGACAGTGTAGTATATAGTCAGGAGATGGCCTTGGTAAGGTGACAGTGTAGTATATAGTCAAGAGATGGTCTTGGTAAGGTGATAGTGTAGTATATAGTCAGGAGATCGCCTTGGTAAGGTGACAGTGTAGTATATAGTCAGAAGATGGCCTTGGTAAGGTGACAGTGTACTATATCATACACTATCGATACATTATTAAAGGGATTATCTAAATAAGAGAAAGGGAAAAATATACAGTTGTAAAAAAGAGAATAAATGATTAAGTTGATTGAGAAAGTTCTTAAGGGTTACAGTAGG
>CM061534.1:192752339-192984257 GCA_030545055.2 Neoaliturus tenellus | reverse complement strand
CTGGACACTCATGGCGATACCACGTGGCGTGCAAACGCCACCCTAAATATTACAAGTTAGGTTATTGAGCACCTCTGGTATGATAACCGACGTGCTAGAGTTAAAGTGTGATGACCTTGAGTCAAAACACATAAATACTACAAGTCGATATTGGCCCAGAGTTAAAGTGTATTGACCTAGATTTAAACTTGTAAAAATACTTACATATAGAGAGTTAGAGAACAGCGAGACGCACCGCATGGAAGCTGGAGACATACTGGCGGAGCGGTGTTGTGCAGCCTAGGGACTCAGTTGTGGTGGGGGGTATAGCCAACACTTAGAGTAGATTGACCTATATTTAAACTTGTAAAAATACTTACATATAGAGAGTTAGAGAACAGCGAGACGCACCGCATGGAAGCTGGAGACATACTGGCGGAGCGGTGTTGTGCAGCCTAGGGACTCAGTTGTGGTGGGGGGTATAGCCAACACTTAGAGTAGAAGTGTTGTGGGTGACCTTGACCCACTTGACCCCCCCCCCCGATAAAAAGTTTTGGGACCCCCCCCCGGAACTTTTTTTTCGGAAAATTTTTTGACCTTGACCAAAAAGTTTTTTGCTCCGGACGAGAAGTGACCCCCCCCTCCCCCACCCCCTCCCCCACCCCCTCCTCCACCCCCTCCCCCACCCCCTCCCCCACCCCCTCCTCCACCCCCTCCCCCACCCCCTTCCCCACCCCCGGAACTTTTTTTCGGCAAAATTTTTGACCTTGACCAAAAAGTTTTTTGCTCCGGACGAGAAGTGACCCCCCCCCGGAACTTTTTTTTCGGAAAATTTTTTGACCTTGACCAAAAAGTTTTTTGCTCCGGACGAGAAGTGACCCCCCCCGGAACTTTTTTTTTCGGCAAATTTTTTGACCTTGACCAAAAAGTTTTTTGCTCCGGACGAGAAGTGACCCCCCCCACCCCCTCCCCCACCCCCTTCCCCCCCCGGAACTTTTTTTTCGGCAAAATTTTTGACCTTGACCAAAAAGTTTTTTGCTCCGGACGAGAAGTGACCCCCCCCACCCCCTCCCCCACCCCCTTCCCCCCCCCGGAACTTTTTTTTCGGCAAAATTTTTGACCTTGACCAAAAAGTTTTTTGCTCCGGACGAGAAGTGACCCCCCCCGGAACTTTTTTTTCGGAAAATTTTTTGACCTTGACCAAAAAGTTTTTTGCTCCGGACGAGAAGTGACCCCCCCCCCCGGAACTTTTTTTTCGGCAAATTTTTTGACCTTGACCAAAAAGTTTTTTGCTCCGGACGAGAAGTGACCCCCCCCACCCCCCCCCCGACAAAAAGTGCGAGCCCCCCCCCCACCCCCTCCCCCACCCCTGATATCCTGGGCGTGGCAGCCCCGGTGGGGATATAAGGCGGCCCGGCCACAGCCGGCTCGCAGTCCGCTCCCGCGCGTTGAACGTGAACGATCGGGACGGACCGCCATAGGCCTCACTAAACATTGAATGGCGCCTTCACTGTTTAGCGAAGTCTACTCTAACTTTAAGACTTGTATTAGTTCTAAGATATTGCGCTTGCGTTTGGGTATTGCGAATTGTTTTATATAAGAGTGTTTCACTTGTACCCTATGTCACCTGTGTGTCTTTTATCCTTTGTGTCTTGTTTGTCATATGTGTTTAATGTGTATGTGCTTGTTCCAGCATTGACTACGTTGAGCTCAATTGTGTGTTGTAAGTGTGTTATATTTTTCTAAAGTGTATACGCTTGTTTTAGCATTTCCCCCTTGAGCTTTTGCAATGCTCAAAGTAAATTGTAAAGACAGGGAACGGGAGTAGGCCCCCGTGTAAAGTTACTTTTGTATAATTGTTAGGCTCCTCTCATGCATGCTTCAATGCGGCTGAGAAATAGGAGTTGGTCCGTTTGTACGCCTATATGGGGGTAATGAGCCGATGGCCTCTGCACTCGGACCGAGGACGTAAGCCACTAGGGTGTCCTCAGTTAGTTTCCCTTCTGGAAACTGAAAATTATGTAAATGAAACTTTGTTAGCTATTTGTGTTTTTTGTCCCCAATGCCCCCGAACATTCGTGGTTCGCCATGGATGTACGGGGGCCGAAATTTTTTAATGTTCGTATGGCCTTGACCTAGTAAGAACTTATATAAATTTACTGCATTGCTAAACTTAAATATTAAAGATAGGGAACGGGAGTAGGCCCCCCGTGTAAAGCCACTTTTTATAATTGTTAGGCTCCTCTCATGCATGCTTCAATGCGGCTGAGAAATTGGAGTTGGTCCGTTTGTACGCTTATACGGGGATAATGAGCCGATGGCCTCTGCACTCGGACCGGGGACATAAGCCACTAGGGCTGTCCTCAACCTCTTTCAAAATTACGTAAATGTCTTTTTGTTAGCTATTGGAAAAGTTATTTGTTAGCAATGCAGTAAATGCTTAAGTCTTGCGTGGTGAAGGTTAGACAACATTGGCTGTTGCCTGTTGTCATAGTTGGGTCTCTTTGGAGGCTACAGCGATGACAACCCAAGTGCCCCACACCCCCATAGGGGGGTGTGGGGCTTATTTTTTTAAAAGTTTTGCGTGACCTTGAACCAAATATTAAAGTTTTTCTTTGGATTTTAACTGGTAGGTATTACTAACACACAAGTCTGGAGTTCCCCATAGTTGTATCTTTTCGGAGACTATAGCGATGGCAACATAAGAACGTCCATAAGGGTTTATTTTTTTAAATAACCCCCCCCCCCCCCGGGGTACCTTGGGCGTGGTCACCCGGTGGGGATATAAGGCGGCCGGGTTGCACGCATTTCTCATTTTAGCTCCAGCGCTTATGCTGACCGGTTCTTAAAATGTATCGTCGTATACCTTATGATCCTTCGTACTATAATCTGTTTGGTATTAATAGTATTACAGACAATGAGCAGAAATTGTATAAAAAATTTTGTTGTTTACTTGATAGAACGCACAAACTACCACCAAATACTTTCACCTACAAGCTACCCCTGATAGACAAGGATGATGTAAGCAAACTAACAACAATTCAAGTGAAATTTCTCGAAGAAAAGATTCTTGTTTGTGTAAGAGAAGTGTTTCATAATGAATATTCAAAAAGATTGGCCTTCGACTTTATTAAGGAACATGCAGGACGTCAAAAAGAATAGTACCCAGGATTATATTATTTATATCTTTTTGAGAATGGAGCAAGTGTAACGGTAGAAATAAGTATCAAACTAATGTAATTCTCCCAACCAAGTGTTAAACTAGGACTTGAACTTGGACTTGATTGAGGTTTTTGTAGAACAGAGCGGGGGATAGATCACTTTGCGGCAATGGACTAGCATGCTGCTTAGTGGTTTATCCCCCGCTCAAAGGGTATCTTTACGCGACCTTGACCCACATAAATGCATAGTTTGTGGGGGGTATAAAAAAGGGCAAACCAATTGGATGGATACACCACTTCTATACCATGGCTCTATTGCAGTGCTCTATCCCCGCTAAAAATAATAATTCCAAGTGACCTTGTTCCACATACACTTGCTCAAACAGACATCTTTTAAAAAATTTGTACAAAGTAGTGGATTTAGACCAAACATTATTGGTTTATCAAGCCTGTTGAAGAATATATTAAAAATGGGTGTTTAAAAGCCAAATTTACTAAATGATTGATAAACCGGATGTATATGACGTCACCTTCCCCCACCCTTCAACCTCGGGTATAAAGGGACCCGGTTGAGCTCGCTGCTCATTATTGCTTGGACATTCACCGAGTGCACACTCAAAGCCAAACTGTAAAAAAATGGCTCTTTGCGATATTTGTGGTGAGTTTTTCCAAGATGAAGATATCTTTGTTTTACACCGAGAATTGCATCATGAAGAGAACAGAAAAGAAGAGATTGTTGTAAGTGAAGAAGACATGGATGCGTTTGATCGGTTATTGGAAAACTACCAGAAGCAGATGGACGACTGTGATAGCTATCTACAGTTACACCGAGAATTGCATCGTGAAGAGGACAGAAAAGAAGAGATTGTAGTAAGTGAAGAAGACTTGGATGCGATTGATCGGTTTTTGGAAAAACCCCAGAAGCAGAAGGACTGGGCTAGCTATTTACAGTTAATGCAAAGAAGAAGACCAAGTGTTATTCAATTTGCCGGAGCTGGACCATCTACAGCTGGAGGATTTATTGAAAAGGAAATGGAAGAAAAAAAAGTGGAAGATGTAAAACAACTGCGTACCCAAGAAGAGGATATGGAAGAAGAGGATACAGAAGAAGTGGAAGATATAAGACAACTGCGCACCACAGCCTTGCCAGGACCAGTTGTAACTCATTTCAAAATTAATAATGTGCAATTGGAATTGGAAAACTTTATAACCCAAGCTAAAAATCTAGTTGTAAAAACATTGATGGAAGAATTGGCAAGATTGAACTTTATTAAATTTGGATTGGTGTTGGAGGCTATGTTTACTAATACCGATGGTGAAAACTCACCGAGAGCATTCATTGCTAAAAACCGAACCCTTACAATCACATCTGATATCAACGAAATTCTAGAAGAATGTTTGAATGAACTGCTAATGAAACTCCAAGAACATGAAGGAAGAGGATCTGGCTGGAAGCTATCATCGATCGAAGGTATGGATGTGAGGGTTCACAAGCATGGATATGGTATGAGAGGTAGCAGCTTTATCCCTCTACCAAAGAAAATTAAAGACACCAACTCTTGCAGAAATGTTACAAACGGGGATAATGAATGTTTTAAGTATGCGATGCTAACTAAGTATGTAAAACATAATCCTTGTAGAGTTGGTAGGGAATATTATGAAAACGAACACCGCTACAACTTCAGAGGAATGTCGTATCCTGTGAGTCTTAATCAAATTGCAAAATTTGAGAAACAAAATCCAGGTGTTTCTGTTAACGTGTTCGGCTTAGATGATTCGAACAATGTGTATCCTCTACGAGTTGGAAAAGTGGAGCAAAGAAACCATACTGATTTATTATTGATAACTAAAGGCGAAATTTCACATTATGTGTGGATAAAAGATTTTGAAGCATTGGTTGTACGACAATTAACGAAAAATAAAATTAGAGTGACAGTGTGTAAGAGATGCTTTTGTTTTACGAATAAAGATTTGAGACGTGGAGGATCGGAGTGGTTGAAGGAACACCAAAGACTTTGTAATGACAACTATGAAGTGAAGATTAGTCTGCCGCCGCCATCTCGAGCGTTCATCCAATTCAACAAAACAGTTCACCAATATCGGATTCCAGTAGCCGTCTACGCAGATTTCGAATCCACGTTAGTACCACAGGAGCTTCCGGATGGTGAGGTGACTAGAAGAACCAAATATCAACTGCATCAACCTAACAGTTTTTGCTTATTGGTGAAATCGACTTTGCCTGAAGAACAGTTGCAAGACTATGGCTTAACATCCACTCCGATACTCTACCGTGGGGAAGAAGCCGCTAAGCATTTCGTAGACCAGTTGTATGACATTGCTGAAAAGGTGCAACGCTTATTCGGTAATGTTTTACCTATGGAACCTTTGAACCAAAATCAACAAGAAGAATACAATTTGGCAACAAGATGTTATTTATGCAAGAAGAGCTTCAGTGAAGAAAATCAAAAAGTAAGGGATCACGATCACCTGACAGGGTTATACAGAGGAGCTGCTTGTAATTCATGCAATATAAATTACAAACTGCCAAACTTTATCCCTGTCGTGTTACACAATCTTAGCGGCTATGACTCCCACTTCATTATCCCAGAGTTAGGACGAGATGCTGGAAAAATTGAAGTATTAGCTGAAACATTGGAGAAGTACATCAGTTTTTCAAAAACAGTAGGTAAAATTAAACTTCGCTTCGTAGACTCTTATAGATTTATGTCATCTAGTTTGAGCAAATTGTCTGAGAACCTAAGAAGAGAAGATCTAAAAGAAACCAGCAAAATTGTACCTGAAGATAAATTGGACTTAGTAATGCGTAAAGGAGTGTTCCCCTATGATTACATAACTTCTGCAGAAAAATTCGAAGAAACCAGTCTGCCACCGATTGAAGCCTTCAATAGCAAGTTAAATGAAAGTGCAATCACCGTTGAAGACTACAATCATGCTTGTAATGTTTGGAACCAACTAAACATTCAAACCTTAGGGGAATATTCCGACTTTTACATAAAATTGGACGTAACTCTGCTGTGCGATGTGATGGAAGAATTTCGAAACACCTGCTTCTCCGCCTATGGACTGGACCCTCTACACTCGTACACATCTCCAGGATTAGCATGGCAAGCTATGCTAAAGTCAACCAACTGTCGATTGGAACTTCTAACAGTTATTGATATGGTGCTCATGATAGAATCTGGTGTACGGGGCGGTTTGACACAAGCTGTAACACGTCATGTCAAAGCTAACAACAAGTACATCCCAGGCTTCGACGAGAGACAACCATCGGTCTACCTTGGCTACTTTGACGCAAACAACCTTTATGGTTGGGCAATGTCAAATCCGCTTCCCTACGCTGACTTCAAATGGATCGACCCGGCCACCATCGGTGACATCTCACAGATTCCAAAGAATGGTCCAAAAGGCTATATTTTGGACTGTGATTTCGAATATCCAGAGCACCTTCATGACCATCACTACGACTTGCCTCTCCTAGCCAAGACTGAAGTTTCACCGACAGGAAGATGGCCAAAATTGATGATGACGTTGGAGAATAAAGATCGGTATGTGGCTCACTACTGGGTAGTTCAACAAGCTCTTGAATTGGGTCTACGTGTAGTGAGAATTCATAGAGCAATTGAATTCACCCAGTCTTGTTGGTTGAAACCATATATTGATTCCAACACTACAAGAAGAGCAGCAGCAACATCAGCATTTGAAAAGGACTTTTACAAATTGATGAACAACGCCATCTTCGGGAAGACCTTAGAAAACAAAAGAAAACACAAGATTGTTAAATTAGTAAGTGATCCTAAGAAATTGGAAAAATTAGTGCAAAAACCAAATTTTGGAACATCCATGATTATAAACGAAGATCTAGTTGCCGTCAGTATGAAGAAAACAACAATAGTGATGGATCGTCCGTTATACATTGGAATGTTGATTTTGGATATAAGTAAAACTCTAATGTATGATTTCCATTACAACAAAATGGTTAAACACTACGGAAGAGACAACATTGGAGTTGCATACATGGATACCGACGCGTTTATCTACTGGATAAAGACTTTGGACATGTATGAAGACCTAAGGAGTTTCCCATACAAAGACGATTTTGACTTCTCTGACTATCCGAAGAACCATCCAAATTACAATGAAAAGAATAAAAAAGTAATCGGAAAATTTAAAGATGAAGCAAATGGAATGCCTTTAGAAGAAATAGTGGCACTGATGGCAAAATTGTATTCATTTAAAATGTACAACGAGAACAACACACCGACAGTCAAGAAAGCAAAAGGAGTCAAAACATCATACTTGAAGAAACATGTGACATTTGACCATTACAAGAATTGCTTGTTTGAAGATTCTACAATGTCTGCAACGTTCAACACTATCAGAAGCTTTAAACATGAGGTCTACAGTGTCACTGAAGTTAAAAGGGCACTATCAGCTCGAGATGATAAAAGGCATATTATGCCGGATAAAATTCACACTCTTCCTTTTGGCCACTACTCTCTAAACCCTATCGACTAGTAACCTATTCTTCGTTCTTCTACATTTTCGACCTTATTCCTTTCTCCTTCCGTAAAAAAATGGGGAACACGGCAAGTCTAACGCCGTGTTCCCCATTTTTTTACACAAGTTTGAATGACCTTGACCTATATAAATTATGTGAATATTTAAGACAACATTCATTGTGATTATACATGTGATACATGAAACATTCAAACCTGCAATATGAAGGACTTAAAGCAACAAATTGTCAACGAACTTCATAAACCTGCAAGAAGAAAGTTTCCACGAAGAAATACAGTGATAAAAGGAATAAATGATTTATATCAAGCGGATTTAATCGAAATGATTCCTTATAGTAAACAAAATAGAGGATTTAAATACATATTGACTATTATTAATTGTTTTTCAAAAATGGCAGATGCTTTACCACTAAAAGATAAAAGTGGTAAAAGTGTTACAAAAGCAATGGAAACAGCTATACAAAGAGACAAACATACTATAAAACATTTACAAACTGATGATGGAAAAGAATATTTTAATAAGGAATTTGCAAATTTAATGAAAAAACACAACATTAACCATTACTCAACCAATTCAGAGGTAAAAGCATCAATAATTGAAAGATTTAACAGAACTTTAAAAGGTGCGATGTATAAGATGTTTTCCAACAGAGGATCACACGTATGGATTGATATGTTACCAAAACTTATAAGCGATTACAATAACAAGTTTCATAGAACTATCGGTATGAAACCAAGCCTGGTGACTAATAAAAATGAAAAACTTGTATTAAAACGTATAAAAATGAATACTAAACCAAAAATTGAAAAACTAAAGCCTAAAAGGTTTAATGTTGGTGATAAAGTGCGAATAAGCAAATACAAAGGTGTATTTAGTAAAAGATATCTTCCAAACTGGACAAATGAGGTATTTACCGTATTTAAGGTGCAACCTACAATACCAGAAACTTACATTTTAAAAGATAATAAAGGACAATTGCTGGAAGGAGGGTTTTATGGACATGAAATGTTAAAATCAACAGTAGGTGATGTATATTTAGTTGAAAAGGTGTTGCAACGGAAAAAGAATAAGGTTAAAGTACGATGGTTAGGATTTAATAAGACGGAAGATTCATGGATACCTAAAAAGGATCTAATATAACGATAGAGCATCATTTTGGGTTGAACCATTACAAAGGATGGAGATAATACCGCAAAAAGACAATTTTACTATTAATAATATAGATGAACTCACAGTGGATGGTTCCCAATTCAATACTGGGAAACATGGTGTTTTGTTACCAAACACGGTTCGTTGTCTAGTTACCGGTCCTTCAAATTGTGGAAAAACAAATGTAGTATTCAATTTGATTACAAACCCTAAAGGATTACGTTTTAATAATCTATATGTATTTTCAAAGTCACTACAACAACCAAAATATAAGTTATTGGAACAAATACTCAATAATGTGCCTGAAGTTAAATATTTTAAATTTAACGCAAGCGAGAGTGTCATGCAACCGCAAGAGGCTAAACCATTCTCAGTATTCATATTTGACGATGTATCTTGTGAAAATCAAAATACAATAAGGAATTACTTCGCCATGGGTCGACATAACAACATAGATAGCATTTATATTGGTCAAACTTACAGCAAAATACCGAAACAGCTCATTAGAGACAATGCAAACATGTTAATTGTATTTAAACAGGATGAAACCAACCTAAAACACATATATTATGACCATGTAAGTGCGGATATGCTATTTGAACGATTTAAAGAGTTGTGTGGAAAGGCTTGGAATGAAAAATATGGGTTTTTAACAATTATGAAGGAACAACCGCTAAACAATGGTCGATACAGGATAGGATTTGACAAATTTATACTAATACACTGATCATGATGTAAAACATTCATTGTTGTACAACACGTCTTGCTACAAACATGGTTAACCAAGAAAAGTTAATAAAGGAAATAAAATCACTTAGTGATTCTATTCGAGATAAAAACAGAGCATTAAAATTAGGTATTAGCGAAAGGGAGAAATTTCTTGAATCTACTTTTAAACCTATTACTGAACCCTTGAAACAATTAAACAAAAATTTGCTAAACCCGTTTTGGAAGGAGATGCAATTGCACCTATTACAAAGTTTGAAAGAGAAAATGTAAAATCAGAAGATTTTAGTGATGAAGACCTGGAATCCTCTACATATAGTGGTTTTACCGGTGGAGAACCTGAAAGAGAGCTAGAATCACCAGACTATAGTGGTATAAGAGAATTATATGAAGTAAAAGCTAAAAGAGGACATGAAGATGTATCAACTGCTAGTGAAGAGGAAAAAGAAGAAGAAGCAAGGGAAGGTCCGTCAAACATAAGCTTGTTGGGTGAAAACATTCATAACAAAGGACCTTTAGGAAGGAAATACATGATAAAAATGTTAGCTGGAATAAATCCTAATAAAAACTACCATAGTTATGGAGTAAGATTAACAGAAGAAGGTTTAATGGTTGGTAATAGCCCGGTAAACATTGATGAAGATGATAATATTATTGTTGGTAATCAAAGATATAAGGGCACAAGAGGATTATTTGAATTATTATTTGAAAAAAGCCTTTAGAATTGTTAGTTAAAGAAGAAGACATGGAAGCATATAAACAGATTTTGGAACACACCAATGCATACAGGAGAAAATATTTAGCTGACCAACCAGTTTTTAGATCTAGGTCTTTAAAATATAGAGTATTTGTATCCAAGTTAATACCAACAACGAGAAGACAACCAATGCCGATAATGCCAAGAAAACCTGTAAAACGAAGGTTTGTGTCATCCACTTTGGATATAAGTGCTCCAGAACCAAGAAAAAGAAACAAATCTGTTACAGGTACAGGTTTAATGAAGAAACTATATAACACAAATGTGATTTATTACAATAATATCAATAAATTGGTGGATAGAATGAAACTAATACATGAAGCTAAAGAAGCGGGTCATACTGGATTGGAAAACGAAAGGGTGGCTTTAGTGGATGAACTCCGAAACCGTGGGGTAATCTCATAAAAATGCGTTACTCCCTAGAATACTATTCAGTTGCACCATGAGTGTCGACAAGTTCGGACGTTACTCCTCGGATGGGTTATATTATGCGAATAGTTTAAAAAGAAGTGCTGGTTTACCACAAACACCTGATGGAGATTATGATATGAGTAATAAAAGGTTAAAAAACATAAAAGATCCTACGGATGAAAACGATGCAATAAATTTAAAGATATTAAAGGAAAAGATATCACCAACATTAAGACTACAAAATAACACATATGACGCAGAAGATCATAGAATTATCAACGTTGGTAAACCAAATGAAAACGGTGATGCAATAAACAAAGGTTATTTGTCCTCTGAATTAAAAAATACGTTAAAATTCAATGGGGAAAACGTATAGTGCTAACAATAAACGTATATCCAACGTAGATGACCCTAAAGATGCAAAAGACAGCGTAAATAGACGCTATTTACATTCCTTGATACCTGAAAAGACAAAAGATGGATTTTCTTTTTATAAATTTGTTATTAACGATATAGGTTATCCAAAAAATGAAAATGATGCTGTAAATCTCAAATATATAAAAGATCATTGTGTCACACGTGATGTGGGAGTTATCGATTGTCTTGGTAATTGTTTGGCGAATGTAAAAGATGGTTCAGCACCATCAGATGGTGCAACGGTGGGTCAAATGAAGGAAACTTTAAAACAAGAAACATCTGGATTTGTAAAACAAGACCAAGTAGTATCGCGAAAAGGGGATGTATTTGTGCAGGGAAATGAAAAGTTTACATTACTTGAAGAAAAGAATAATGCTTGGGATGGTAAAGGAAAGAAATTATCATATATAGGTATGGGTACAGAATTCTTTGATGTTCCAGTTGTAGCACAAACTATATGTTCTAATCCATACAATGATGAACCTTACATATGTAGGTTTAAAAAAATACGTAACGTATCTCCTGGTACCAACGATTTCGATTGTGTTGTAGTTAGTCAATCTTTGATATTAGATAAACCAACTGGTGATATTTTTAATGCAGATGATAAGAAAATAGGTAATTTAAAACAAGGAAGTGATCCAAATGATGCTGCAACTGTAGGACAGGCTATAACAACTTCATTAAAGGACCATAAAGTATATACTTGTAATAATAAACGTATTACAGAACTTAAAGACCCTCAACATGTGCATAATGCTGTTACTGTTAATTTTCTTATTAAAGTTTTAGGAAATGCATTATTTGATATGTGTTGTGTTTGATATGTTATTGCAACCCGTACACGTTGGGGTAATTGGGTGTCTGAATCCGAGAGAGGTAATTGGATTAAAAAGGAAATTTTTAATAAATACTTTATTAACCCTAATACGCAAAAGTTTAGATCATCAGATTGGGGTGATATTGATATATAATATAAGAACGCAATAAACGACCTCATTTATGTCCAACTCGTCATAGAGTTAACACATAAGTTGTACATTTCGATTATAAAAGGACAATAATGACATTCCAGCACATCAGTCCATATCGAGACAGTATACGGAAAGGAGGTGGGATCACGTCCACAGCGGTTTCTCTGTTAAGTAAAGCTTTAAATCGTATTCCAGTAGGATCTATCGTAAATAGAGCAATAGACGCTTTACCATACGAATTTCATATACCGGGAGGTTATCAGTATTGCGGACCAGGAACTAAATTGAAAAAAACGACTGGAAAGAGGTGATCCAGGCATAAATAAGTTAGATCAGGCTTGTAAAGAACACGATATCGCATATTCCACGTTTACCGATTCAAAAAATAGGTCAATCGCTGATAAAAAGCTAGCGAATATAGCTTGGCAACGAGTAAAGTCTAGTGACGCTAGTATTGCGGAAAAAGCAGCAGCTTTAGCGGTAACAGCAGGTATGAAGGCTAAAACAGCGGTAGGAGGTGGAAAAAGGAGGGGTAAGAATAAAAAAGGATCAACCATGAGAAAACATGGTGGTAATATTAGACTAAAAAGACGTTCTCCGAGGAAAAATAACAAAAAACCGACAATATGGTCAATGGTAAAAAACGGGGCTGGTCTATACCTAAGACCTTATCGTGCATATTAAATAAAATAAATCAATTGGTTATACCACATAAAGCGTTGACTAATGTTGAATTATTTAAATATATTTCCTGTTTAAAAATACCATTTTTCCGCGGAGTATTTATGAAAGACAGTTTACCAAAAAAAATATGGAATAATGAGACTGGGATCGTAAATTTGGATAATACTGAAGGGCCCGGCACCCATTGGGTGTGTTATAAGAAACTAAATAGTAATGTATATTATTTTGATAGTTTTGGAAATTTGCCACCACCTAAAGAACTTGAACATTACTTTAAATCTGCTAAAAACATATATTACAACTATAAAAGAGAACAACCTGATAATACTTCAATATGCGGCCATTTATGTTTGGAATTCCTAGCTAAAAGTATCAGTCACTATTGAGATGTCTTCCTATACGGTATCATTAACAGGAAAATCGTCCACTTTACGAAGTATCCTTTTTCCAGCGTTACGCTTGCAAAAAGGAAGATTTTGGGAGGCAGCACTGTTGGATTTTACAACTTACAACTCTATTCCCAATGTTACGGAAGGTAAAAATAACTTATTGCATTATTATAAAGGAAAAGATGCCAGTGGGAAGTTTACAGACTTAGAAGTTTGCACTCTACCCACAGGTTCTTATGAAATTGATCATATTAATGAATTTTTGCAAAATAAAATGGTAAAAGACAATATATCGCTAAAAGGTAATAACAATACAATGAAAGCTGAGCTTACTTCAAAATATTATATAGATTTCACTAAGCCAAACTCAATTGGTGATTTATTAGGATTTCCCAAAGATGGAGCAATTTTAGAACCAAATAAAACACATTCCGGTAAACAAACTGTAACAATATTAAAAGTCAATAGTATAGACATAACTTGTAACATTATACAAGGAGCTTACAGAGATGGAGCAAATACTCATATAATACATACTTTTTACCCCAGTGTACCGCCTGGATTTAAAATTGTTGAAAAGCCACAAAACCTGGTATATCTACCGTTGAACACCACTTTCATTTCAGACATCGTGTTGAACGTATTGGATCAAGACGGTAACTTGATAGATTTCCGAGAAGAGCCTATTACGGTTAGACTACATTTAAAATCGACACTTTAATACAAAACCATGGGTTTAACATTTAAAAGCGAACAACCTACGGGAAACCGCATTAGTAGCTCTTCAGCTGTGGAGGAGTTAACACGCGAGAACATTCGTTTCTTAGAGAGAATTGGATTAAAATTAACCGATTATGGATATACTGGATATAGCGCAGGGTCCGACATTCGATGAAACCCTATGGGAAAAAGAATAACACACCCACAACCCTTACACTTCATCAAAATTAAACAATAACGATGAAATTCGTATTCCCATACAAAATCAGGACATTTACACACTACCATGTGAAAGTTACTTGTATATTGAAGGAAAAGTTACTAAAAAGGACGGTACTACTACTGGTACAACAGTTCCATTTATAAATAATCCCATGGCTTTCCTGTTTGATGAAATTAGATATGAAATATCAGGTGTAACATTTGATTCCACTAAAAAAGTAGGTATTGCAACAACTTTAAAGGGATTAACATCTATATCACTTAATGAAACCAATTTAATACAACCTGCAGGATGGGTTTTACCTGCAAAAGACACAATCACTCCAGATACAAATGGAAATTTTGATTTTCATATTCCATTACGTTTGTTGCTTGGTTTTGCTGAAGATTATAGAAAAATTATATTAAATGTTAAACAAGAATTAGTTTTGTTGAGATCTTCTAACGATAAAGACATTATTAAAGCTCCAGACGGTACAACAGATGCAACTTTAGAATGGAAATTAACATTAGACAAGATTGTATGGAGAGTTCCGCATGTTAAATTAGCTGATGAGCATAGAATGCTACTATTAAGAAAGTTAAAAGCTGATCGTGATATTGTAATTCCTTTTAAAAGTTGGGAATTTCATGAACATCCCAGCTTGCCAGCTACGGATCGTCACACTTGGACTGTTAAAACATCTAATTATGTGGAACGAGCCAGGTATATTATATTTGGTTTACAAACAGGCAGAAGAGACACCATCACCAAAAATGCAGGCCAATTTGATCATTGCAACTTGAAAAATATTAAAGTTTATTTAAATTCACAATTTTTTCCATACGATAATTTAAATGTGTCATTCGCTAATAAAAAGTACAGCATATTGTACGATATGTATGCAAGATTCCAAAGTTCATATTACGGTAAAACAAATGCACCTTTACTATCACCAGAAAAATACTTAGATGGTTACCCTATAGTTGTAATCGATTGTTCTAAACAAAATGAATCGGTAAAATCGTCAAGTGTGGATATAAAAATAGAAATGGAATTCAACGCGGCTATACCGGCTAATACAACTGCATACTGTTTAATTCTACATGATAAAATCGTAACATACACACCTTTAACTGGAATTGTTAAAAATGTATTGTAAAAAACCGGTTTTGTTACATTCCAATGAATTCCGCGAGTATAAAAGCAGAGCGTTCAGGTCGCTCCTCATCAGTTTGTTGCCTGTTGTTGTATGGGTAGCATCGTATTCAATATGGCTTCTCCTAGTGGTACACCAGAAAATGTAGTAGATATTGAGAAGGAGATATCCGACTTTTTAGATCTTCAAGGTCAACCGGAAGGAGATGAACACAACCCTTGCAGACAACTACACGCCAGTAATAATGTTGAGGAAAAAGGTAAAAGAAGAAAGAATGTACAGAAGAGGAAAAGGGATATTGAAGATAATATTTCTCCTAACATATTGAGTGAGGTATTCTTGCAAATATTTTATCCAATTTCATCAAGTTTGGACAAAAGTGTTTTAATCGGTGTTATGAAATCGACGGATTATTCACCTACTGTAATTTTAACTCATGGGCCCAAAATGATTTTGTTTACGGACACTGCTTGGAAATCGTTTATGAAACACTTGCATCTGCTAGAATGCTATTTAAGTAGTAACATGTTTGGAAGAAAGACAAGAGTAGGCCTTTTGGATTCAAATGTGGAAATCGATATTGTTAAACATCGTGGTGATCATCAGTTGCGGTTTAGAGACACAACAAGACATGATAACAAGATTCAACTTAATCGAGAAGAGTTTTTTATTCTAACTTGTGCAACTGAACCAATAACAAGATACTTGAGACAACTGGTGTTTTCAAGTTCAATTATTAAAGATTATCTGGAAGACACTTTGGACAAACAACCGGACGCACCTGTATTGTACGGGCCTGTGGATACTTCTATATTCAATAGGGTTCCTCATGAAGTACAAATGTGGAGACAATTGGAAAAGTACGCTCAACTACATAAGAAATCAGTAAAACAGGAAGAAGAGGAAGATGGAGGAGAAGAATCAAGTGTTAGTGATGAAAACGAAAACAAGGAAAATATAAAGATGGAAACTTAAATGACAATGGTTAGTTTCTAAAACAATAACCAACATTTTGTGGGGTTAGGCCTATTGGGGACGGTGCCCACGTTAAATATACACCAACGCGCCAACAACTGTACGGCCTGGTATAAAAGCAGTACCTACCGTGGTGTGGAAATCAGTTGACCTCCTGACTTCATAATGAGCAGACGTGTGACCTTCAAAATGGACAAGGGAGAAGAAGAAGAATAAGTAAAGTCCAAGCCTGGTATTATTGAGTTTCAAGCGTTTCGTGGTAATGATGATAGATTCATTATAAAAGAACTTGTGTTTTTGGACATGAATACAAGTGTTCCTTATTCGTTTTTATTTAAACCACCATGTTCTTATTCATCTTTAACTAGTAAAGCCGCTACCACCAACAGATGGATCTCAAAACATTTCCATCATATTGATTGGTATGATGGTTTTACAAGTTACACGGACTTGTATCACATTATGCATCACTTTTCAGACAAGTTTACCAATATTTACACGAAGGGGCTGGAAAAGAAAAGATGGATCGAAGGATTTACTCATGTTCCGGTTAATGATGTGGAATTGGATAAAAATTACAAGTATACGATGGAAAATGTTTGTATTTGTACTAAAAGTCCAGAACATGAAAAAGATAGACATTGCGCTTTAAAAAACGCCTAAAAACTCGCATCTTACCTTCAAAGTGGGGAAATGGGGAGTGGTGGGGGTAACGGGGGTTATATAAGTGAGGAGCAGACCGGGACCTGGCATGAGTATTACTCGAGATTCCGAGACGACAACATCTCCCAGCAAGAAGACGAAGAAGACGATCTATATCTCGACCATGGCATCTCACCAGTTCCTGCAAACTTTGGTTGAGCAGTTCAATGCTCACTCCAAATCTACCATACTACCCGTCAAGAAGTGTTCCGAACTTAAAGACGAGAAGCACTACATTATCCACGCCATGAAGAAGATGGAGACTACAGTTGGAGAGGCCATCTGCTGCAGTCTTAGCGAGGCACCATTCACTCCGGGGGATGAGCCCAAGTTCCAAGTCTACCTGCCGAAACGGTTCGTCCATCTCCTCCAGAACGAGGCTCTGCGCTCCATCCAACCCGGCTGTCTCTACCTGGTTTCCCACGGTTGCACGGGTAGTAATTCCACCGAGTTGACCATCCACATTGCCGACAAGCAGCAGTGTTAGATTTAAGTTTTACTGTTGTACATATGTTATTGTAATGTTTTATAAATAAATAAACCATAAAAAAACAAAAAAATACAAAAAGACAAAAAAATGCAACATATCAATATGTGAAGTTTGTCACATATTGATATGTTGCATTTTTTTAAAACTTCGCGAGTGACCTTGACCTTTGACCTTTGCATTTCACAGTTACCCCCACCACCACGCTACAAGTCAAACCTGTTTGAATGCAAACACCCCCTCCACTTTTTCATATACCTCCAAGCGCTGTGCCTCGGCTTCATTTCTACTCCAGCAGCCAACCTAGCAACATCAGGATGTCTCTGAACGTAAGCTGTGCCAGCTATGAGGAGGTGACTATCAAGACGCAACCGGAGCTGAACGATTTGTACAAGGAGTTGCAGCTAATGGTGGCAAGAGGCTACCGTATAAATGTGCAAGTCTACGCTTGTAATATACGGAACACCCGCCAGCTAAAGGAAGAGCCTGAACACTCCTCGACAGCTTCCTCACCGATGTCCATGAAGACCGAGCCGGACAACTTGGATTACTTCAGCTGACTAGCAGTTGTATTTCTTGTTCTAACCATTGTAGAATATGTTTATTTTTTCATTATATTAAAGAAGTAAAAGAGCAAAAACACCTATCTTGTTACTGACATATGAGCTCAGTAACAAGATAGGTTTTTTTTAAAACACAGTTTGAATGACCTTGAAACTTCCCCCTCCACTGCTTCGCTACCCCCACCACTTCACTATTGGTGTACATGGCACACCACAATTGGAAACCTAATTCCATCTTCAACAGCCAAACCGACAACATCAACAATGGCAAACCTACCAACAGATGAAAGATGTCCTCACGCGTGCTGTGACTTCGTCCACGAGTTGGAGAAGAGGATGCAGGAGAGGGCGATAAGAAGAAAGCAGATCCACTCAGAAAATATCATGATAGTCAACGGCTATCTTTTATTGTTCGGCCTTATTATGGTTGTACTTTTTATACTGTATGGCATAGTCACATGTGTCGGCAAGGTTGCAGAAGAAAACGCCCGCCACCATCAGTTGGAAAGTTTCAATGTTACTTTGTAGGTTTTCCTTTTTTTAAAACTCCGTTTGGATGACCTTGAAACTTCCCCCACTACTCCACCACGCTCCCCACCACTTCACCATGTTCCTGCATGAGCATCACATCACCCGTCATTCCTTGTTCGACAAGCAACCATGGCGGACAACACCATCAGCGAAGCTGATTCCACTACTGATATTGGAACGAGTACAGGTTGGACACTATCCATCGACAGTGTTCACTATTTGGAAACAATTTGCGAACGGATGAAAGAAATACTGCGGGACAACCCTGGGATCATAATACAAATGAATTTCAACTATGATTGGTCGCAAGTTACATTGCGGCAGGAGGACAACAACGGTCAGCACTCACCGCAATACTCACCAATGTCACCGATTTACCCATACAGTGAATCTGATGCGGATGAAGATGTAGGAGACAACGACGAGGCTGATGGGGAGTGACCTTCTTTCCTTTTTTTTAAACTCAATTTGGATGACCTTGAACTTTCCCCCTCCACTCCTTCCTTTTTTTAAAACCCAATTTGAATGACCTTGAAATTTCCCCCTCTACTTTTCGATAATGTTACAACTGACTGCAGCTCACCTCATTCCTTGCTTAGCTACCATGGCGGACAGGACTCTTTCTCAAGTTGACTCCACTGCGGACGAAGCATTTCCCTTGCGGTGGACTGTTCATTTACAAGATGCGACAGAAGTGGAAGTCTTGTATCAAAAATTACTCTATGTATTCAACGGGAACCCTGGACCTCTTGAATGTAGAATGGATTTGAATTTTGATGCAACCAGGGTCGGCACAGAACCTTCAACTTCAAGCCAGCCTCAGCAACGAGATTTTACACATTTATACACTCCAATATCACCGGAAGATGTAACTGTCTGCGAGGCTGACTCAACTACACGTTATGTTCAGCCAAAGCCTTGGGTGTTGATTATTAACAATGTGTACAAAGTGGAATTGGTATGTAATAGATTAAAGGAGTTGATGGTACAAGATCCCGGCCTGCGCTTTCAAATAGACATACATTTCATCTGGGGAGCACCTGCGCGGAGCTCTTCGTCTGACAGCTCTCCAAGTACAACGGACGAGGAGGACGACTAGTCATCTTTTTTAAAACTCCGTTTGAATGACCTTGACCTTTCCCCTCCAATGAGTTTATTTAAGGTGCACTCTTACTGACTACAGCATCATTTCATTGCGCACCTTCACCGCAGCAACATGGAGAGTCAACTCAACTACTGTTGCAAACAGAAATGTTTTTCATGGCCCAATGACATTGATGTGGTGGATGGCCTGGCTTGTAGAACATGTGAAGCTTTTGGTCAGTGCATGTGTAAGTGCAAGTCTTGGAAGAAGCCGAAACCGGAGTTGAAGACATTCCATGTGTACCAAATGAGAGGGCATAAGTACACTTGTTGCCCTGAACGTTGCATTGAATTTAAACTAAACCAGCTAACTGGCTGCACATTGTGCAACAATCATTTTGCAGGTTTTTGCAAACATTATTTAGGAGCGTGTCAGTACAGATCAACTTGGCATACCGAAGCACTCACTATGAATGAAATCGCTATAGACTCACAAGAGTAGTCTTTCTACTCTTTGACTTTTTTTAAACTCCCCTTGAATGACCTTGAAATTTCCCCCACCACTTCCCCATATATCTAGAGTACGCAGGGCCCGGAGGTCAGTCGCTCGGCGGCTGTCGTAGGATGCACATCCGTGTTGTGCAGTCTGCTGTGCAGTTTTGATTTTAACCAGTTCAAGGTCACCACACTTAAACTCTGGCAAAAACGTCAAGCTGTTAAAGACAATCCTAAGTCCCAGGTTCACAGTCAACCTCAAGGTTTAAATCACACTTTAACATGTAAATTTAAGGTAGCACCAAAACGGTGCTACCTGGCTTGACATTTTCAAGTTTCCCGAGGTCATCGCAGTTCCCCCACCACTTCCCATATACCTAGAGTGCACGGGGCTGGACAGTCAGTCGCTCGGTGTCTGTCGTAGGGTGCACATCGCGGTTGTAGTACTGGTCTAAAGTAAGGCAGCTGGGCTAGTTCAAGGTCACCCGAGCGGTGTCACATGACGGTTTAGGCAGAGTCACGTTGCAAACTTCAAGTTTCCTCAGCACTTTTGCTGTTTTTCGTCTAATTTCGCTCCAAGTCGTCAAGGTCATGGGAACCGGACTGAAACTCGGAGCGTAGTGCAAGAAACGGCAAAAGTGCCAAAAAATTTTAGGTTTCAGCGTGACCTTGACCTTTGTGACATCGATGACGTCATTTTGGTGACGTAAGGGGTGATGACGTCATCAGCACGTCATTTCTGTGACGTCATGGGTGTGACGTCATGGATGTGACGTCATTGGTGATGACGTCATCGATTGCGTCATCAATGACGTCATCGATGACGTCATCGGTGAGGTCATTGACCTCGATGACGTCATCGCTCAGGTGACCTTGAAGTGAGCCAGCAGCCTTACTTTTCCACTACTTGAAATCAAGTTGATAATAAATAGTTAGCTTGGCTTCTACTCTCCACAATGTGGCAATTTGACTTTGTCGACGTCGACATACGTTTTGTAAAACAAAACAGAAGCAGCAAACGTTAAAGCAACCATAAAAATTACCTTTACTTTTTTTATATATTATCTTATGATGAATAATTACAATATTTAAATTTAACGATTCTGCTTTTTGTATGTCTGTGGATGTACTACTTATAAAGATGTGCCACTCACTGGTGGTAAAAACAAAACTGGTTGTATTTATGTTTAATTTAACAATGTGGACAGAGGTAGTTTGACAATCATTTCTGATTTTGTTGCGTAGCCATTTTATTTCAATTTTATTTTATTTTATGTATATTTACGCTTGAGGAATTTGTAACGTTTTAAAGGGGCACTGTCTATCCTCCGGTAATGTTACTATCTAACGTCGGCCTGTTGTTAGATAGCATAATTAATTAATAGCCCAGTGACAAATGGCAACTGGATCTAATATCAAACCTTTATAAAAGCTATTAACTTTTCTCAGAATTGAAGTGGGAACCTTTGTGTTTGCAGACATTAGGCCTACTTACATTACGCAGACACTTATTTCCAAAGCTTAGAGTATATTTTAACAGAGGTCAAATAAGGGGTATGCTTACTCTATAGGGGTAGGACTATAATGAGGTACGAGTATGCTTAATCTATGGTATGATGAATCAATCAGTCCAAAATAGACTATAGTTTTGACAGTAAAATAGATGGATGCTCCAGCTCCTATAGATGGTGTACTAACAGTATTAAATAAATTTTATCTCTACAGCAGCTGTATCTGTTAAACTTTAAAATTCCTTACCAATGTTTCCCAAATTGGGAAGTAACGAACTTTAAGTGTTTGTAGGGGATATTTATTTCAATAAACATTTTGCAAATTAAAAAAAAAAAACAAAAAAACACCAAAATCATTAAAATCTGTTTAAAACTACAGGAGTACAACTACAAAAATATGTAGCCTATTAAAATTTGTAGAAATATTACTTTTCGTCTACTGGAAATCACGAAAATACTTAGTTTAATGTTTTTGTACAGAGGGAGACGGCAGAAAAGGGTACCCAAAGGAAGGTCCTTATAATGCAATTCATGTGGGTGCTGCCGCTGAATACATTCCCCAGCCGGTAAGATATTTTGTACGATATGATAATCAAGTAATTTTTACCCATGATATAACACTTCAGTGATAGATGTGAGATTCCTTTATTTACTTTTGCTGCCTTTGTTCAGACGAATCTTATGGCCGATATGAATTAAAAAAACTAATTTATTAATAAATTACTAAATACCCCCCGTCGCAGCAGACCTGCGTACTCAGCGAATTTCCAAATTAGTAGTATTAATTATGACCAGATAAACCTGTAAACCAAAAATCATCACAAGCTCATAAATAGGGAAATAAATGTTTATCTCCTTATGATAAATGTAGGGAAAGAGTATGCAGGTATGCTGCCATGGGGAACACTAAAAGTAGGTTTTTAGCATTAAAAAAATATTTTGACCATATCAAGCCATACACTAAATTTCTTCAATATCTTTCCATTGCTAAAGGAGTTTGCCTATTGTCCATATGATTAACATGGGAAAAGAGTATGCAGGTTTGCTGCCATGATAAGCACAAAAACCAAGATTTTTTACCATAAATGGATGAATCTCAACCAAATGAAGCTGAATACCAAGTTTCATCCAAAAACATTGGTTAATAAGTGAAATATTAACACATCCTTATTCTCCATAAGATTAACATTGGAGCTCAAAATACAACGTACTGTCTTTAGACTTTGTAATATCTCGGTAACCAATGGAGATAGAGCAAACTTCAAAATGCTAAATTGTGTGTTTTTTTGAGCTAAATCCAATGGTCAAAATAAATATTTGAAATTTTTAAAATTTACATATGAAAAATGCGAAAAACCCATTTTTGGGGTACAAAACCCCCCAAAACTACCCCTTCCGGTTGGTCGATATGTCTGGTTTTCGAACTCATCCGAATAAACGTAGGATTACACATCTCTACCAAATTTGGTGTCGATCGGACCATTTTTACGAGAGTTATCGTGTCTAGGGACACATATATATATATATATATATATATAAATTTTAATGACTATTATTTTTGGTCTCTGGGCACCTCAAAACGAAAAAGTAACATGGTCCCGGGCTTAGGTCTTACCATGAGACCTACGGTAATAGCTTATTCCCTATGGGAAATTCGCTAAAACATACTGATTCTTTAGTTAGATCCCATAATGTAATAAAAAACTGGCTTCAGGTTCCAATCTTTTATTTTATTTGTCTAATAACAAGAGCAGAATCTGATCCAATTAAGGAAAATGTTTAATTCGCTTATTTAATCAAATAATTATATAGTTATGAGGATCTCTGACCATGACCTGATCAGTATCTGATACATACTGATCAGGATCTTATACACACTTATGAGTGTATAATATATCCTTATTAGTCTATATCAGATCTAGATGGGGTTATATCAGGTTTTTATCGGAAATATGTTGCACCTTAATGATATTACATTAGTAATTACGATACATTAAATTACTAGAGTAATTAATAGTACATTAGTAATAAAATTAATATGTAACCAGGGATTTAACCATCGATCACTGGCTTAAACCCGGTTTTCTTATTAAATCAAACAAAATATGAAAATTAAACTAGAATGAAACATTCTTCTTTACCATTTGAAAGAAATTAGATATGGAACCTGTCTACTAATGGAGTGTCCTAAAGGTTGTGAATAAAGATTCAGGTACCGATCAGGCCCTTATACCGTTTGTCACCTTGGAGGAATAATATATAAGGAGTGGCCACGCTCGGCTAGAAGCGAAGCCGCCGCGCAACACGGCGAGTGGTGGGGGGAACTCCAGAGTCCGAACTCCGTGCCCCTGGAATCTCACATAAATTACCTAGTAAAAGAAATAGCTAAATGTTATTTGAAAATAAGACTGCATCATAGTGTTAAACTATAAAACTTGTCTTCTTACAACTGTAATGTGAGAAACTTAAGTAAGAAAAAGGTTATTTTTATGCGTCAGTAATAGGCCTATTTTAATAAGCTAGTAATAAGCCTATTTTTAATAAGGTACTTACAAGGCTGTTTTAATATGCAACTTATAAGCTTAAAGTTTAGGAAGTGTTCCGATTAAAGTGTTTTTATATGTAGTTATATTAAAAGAACACAGCAACCTACTTCACTTTTTTTACTATTTTTATTTTTGTTTACTTTACTTTTTTACTATTTTATATTTAATAATAGTAATTATGAATTAATTTAATTAATTCATAACTAGGTAGTATCGTTTGCCAATAAATTACTGTTCAACATATCTTAAATGATATACGGAACCTTACATAAAGCTGTAAACTCAATATTTTTTACAAATTATAATAAGGTAATATACATTGAAAGTATCAGTTCATGTATTATTTTTTTGTTAAAAGTATTATACTAAGGAATAAAATTAATTTTACAGTAAAATATATGTTTTGGCATAATTTATATTTAGTTTTTATGCATTAAAATCATCTCTTCAATACAAATCTTTTACTTTAATGCCCATTTATAAACAAACAAAAATTTTTATCTGGAAAAATATTACATCACTGGATAGAGAATTTAATCCTCTTTAAGAATGCAAAAGGTGGACTGTTTGATTTGCTTGGTTTGCTCAGGATTTTAATTCAAAGTTGCGCGCGTCGCGTTTTTCCCCATCTCTCCCGTGTTACAGCGGCGCAACTATGCCACTCTACGGCCAGCCGTGCCACTCTAGTGGAGGGGAGCGGCCGGCTTCACTTTAGCATTGTATATCCATATGAACGTGGCCTCTCCTTATATATTATTCCTCCAAGGTTGTCATAGACCACCCTTACACACCCCTTTTAAAATCTACATAAATAATGTTTAACACAAACAAATTGTGCTATTACAGGAAAACTGGTTACGCTTAATCGCTTTAGTATTTTCACCGTACAGAATGTACCAGAAATCATCTTTCCAGATCGGAAGTCACTATTTTTTAATACAAACCCCCACTATTTATGACACTTTTTTACTATACACGTAATTTTAAGACGACTTTACAATTTAATTCATATCCCAAATCCTATTACGGTTTAGGCGATGATGGCATTTGAAATTTAGTTTTCCCCATAAGAATGACATGAGAAAAATTTCACTCTGAACCTTTTATGTTAAAAAGAACTGTCCAACCGTTTTAGAACCTCCTTTTAAATAATATTCACCATAAAATATCGATTATCATGTAATTAGTTCCACTTTTCCATAAATTTTCAATAATTTCTGCCATACTGTAAATTTTATGAGAAATTAGAATAATTATGACAAAAGTAATGATTTAGGGTGTAAAAATATTTAAAATGAGAGCCTAAGACATTTTTGTGCTAGGACATGTTTGTTTAACCAAAATGTTCATAGAAATGAATTTGAATATTTTCTCCATTGTTATGGGAATATGTTATTCTTATGGGATGGATCTAATTTTCAACCGCCATCTCAAACCGTTAGGATTAGGAATACAAATTAAATTGTAAAGTTGCCAAAAACTATGTGTAGAATAAAAATAAGTATAAATGTTTGCGTTTGTATTTAAAATAGTGACTTCCGATCTAGAAAGGTGGCTTCTGATACACCCATACATTGAAATTACTGCCAATTGATAGAGCGTAACTGGTTTACCCATAATAACACAATTTGTTTTTATAAAAAATTATTTACAAAACTTTAAAAGGGGTTTACGGGTTGTCTGGGACTTCCCGTATGAATCTGAACCGCATTTGACATCAAGATGACTCTAGGGCCAGGTGAGCTACATCCCATAAGAGCAATGGTGTCAGTTTCTGCGACATCCATGTATGTTTACTCTTTGTTACCTGCAAATGTTGCCAACGCTGCAGGAAACAACAATCGTTCTCGTTTGCGTAGGAGGTTTTCTGTCTCAATTATCCCTGAAATAAGGAATTTCAAAGCAAACTAATGTAAAATGTATAGTTTTAGATTTACCTTGATTGATACTTGTTAATTTGGTCACTACCTAATGGTTTGTTATTAACTAATGATCCAAATGTAAAGTAGAGTAATATGGTATCGTTACGATAAATACCGTATTCGTGGCAAGACTGCTTTATTTTCTTTTTCAATCAGCTGTGTAATGGTAAATTTTATAATGTAACTTGACTTCCGTTTTAGTTTTGGCGCTTCTTATCCGGAATACAAAAAAAAGCTATTCAGCTGACCATATGAAGAAGTTATGCTTTTTCCTCTACAGACCTTGATTTGACATAGCTTGATCAAGACCTGATAAGATTTGATCAGGAAAATGTTCACCTGTTTATCGTCTGCCCAGCTGATCGACCAGCTGGCCATTGGCGGGAGGATGGTGATCCCCGTGGGAGAACGGGACGTGGCTCAGGTCATGGTCATCGTGGACAAGAGGCAGGACGGAGAGATAGTCGAGACTAGAGACACGTCCGTCAGGTTCGTCCCGCTGACGGATCGGGAGAAGCAGATGGAGGACTACTAGACCTAATTAGATACCAGTCCTGCTTATGGGAGGGGGAGAGCGCCATGGAGGAGTTCCAGGGTAGCTATTCGTTCTATGGAGAAAATCAGGAGTGATTATTGAAAACACTTTGTGTGAAACTTTTGTTTTTCTCCATCGTGTTGGTGTATTTTAGAATCGTGTTTTCAATCATGTGTTTTTATTAATAGATTGAATTTTTCAAGCTAATTTTCAATAAATTCAATGAGACTTACCTTATTTATTTTTGAATATGCGGTGCCTGGATCACCCGATTTTGAATACAATAATGTTATGAAATGTAAAAACTACATTAAATAAATAGAAAAATAGAACGTAGAAGTTTTATAAATAGCTAAAAGTATATGTAGGCCTAATTGCAATGTTCGGTAAGCAGTAAAATTGACTACACAATAGTACTTTTACTTTTTTCATTTATTTTAAATTTAATCAATTAAATAACTAAAACGGGAATGAATTGTCTTTTATTTAAGCTATCTTTGGGTAGGCCTATGTAGAGGTAACGAGGAAACAGGAAACTTTTTATATAGCACTTCGAATTTCGTTGATTTTAAATCTGTTAAAATACAGCGGTACTGCGTGATTCACAGCGTGAATCATTATTTGTTTAGTCCAATGATTTTGGTTTCTTTTGTTTGTTCACTAAGCTACATTAGCTCAATTTAATTACCGATGCGCTAACAGCTTCTACAGTTCAGCACTGAATGTTACATAGCTGTATAAAAATCTACATTTTATTGGTGAAGAAAACTTTGAACTATTTTGCAGACAAAAAAATATTATTTCTTGCTCAAATTTCGAGCAGGATATTCTGAGGGGTTTCTCGGCAAACTTAAATACCAAAGAGATACTTAAATGGTAATTATGACTCCAACTCCATTGTCTTAACCATGCCTTATTGTGCTTACGAAATCAACAGTTATGAATATTCTTAGAATAGGCCTACAATATTAATTCCTATTGTAAAAACTTATTTGAGAAAAAAGATTCTAAGTGGTAAAAGTCCACTTTTTTCTGTGGTTGCATTATAAAATGTTAATTGTAACCCCATCAAACCTCCAAACTAAGAAAAAAAGCTTCAGCAACAAGTGACAGTAGCTGTGAGCTAAGTTTTGTATACACGGCGCGGTGCACCCCGTGACACAACACTTGATAGTGCCCTATTTCTATGGAAATTAAATTTCACCCTCAGTTCCCTACCCTGCATACATGAATCACGCCTGTAGCAGAAACGGTTTTGCTCTCCTCCGAAAATCATTATTGTAACAATAGAACTTCATAGAAGAAGGTTAAACGATAACACTTTATTTTGCTCATATACCGGGTGTTCCAGACCACCCGTACCCCTTTGAAAATCTACAAAATAAATTATTCACAAAAAAACCAATTGTGCCTTTATACACAAGTTGCGCTCTATCGATTGATGATGATTCCAATGTACAGGGTGTACCAGAAGTAACCTACCCAGACCGCAAGTCTTTAATTTTAAATACAAACCCCCCCTTTTATTGTATTATTGGATTATACACATAATTCTAAGACAACTTTACAATTTAATGTGTATCCCTAATCCTAACATTTTGGGAGATAATGGAGGTAGAAGTTTTAATTTTTCCCATAAGAATAACATGGGGCTAAATTTCACATTCATTATTTCTGTAAATTTCCCGTTAAACTAAAAAGGCCTTACAAAAAATGCATTAGCTTCTTCTTTTAAATACTTTAGAACCATTGGTTTAATGTTCTATTAGTAGTAAGCTAATACCATTAGTATTAGTTTTGTTAAAAATTATTTATTTTTCCATAAATTTTCAATATGGCGGAGATTATTTTAATGTGTAGAAAACTCAAATTAATTACGTGAAAATCTGTATTTTATGATGAAATAATAACTAAAATGAGATTATAAGATATTTTTATGCTAGAACAGTTATGTCAAAGGTAAAAGTTTCAGTGTTAATGGATATGGAAATTTGCTACTAGTTATTCTTATGGGGAAAAAATCTAACTTCTACCTCCATTATCTCGCAAACCGTTAGGGTTAGGGATACACATTAAATTTGTTTTAAAATTATGTCTATAATCTAAAAATACCATAAAAAGTGGGGGTTCGTTTTTAAAATTAATGACTTCCGGTTTGGATAGGTTACTTCTGGTACACCCTGCACATTGAAATCACCATCAATGGATAGAGCGCAACTTGTTTACCTATAATGGCACAATTTGTTTTTGTGAAAAATTAATTGTTAAGTTTTTTAAAAGAAGGTGGACGGGTGGTCTGGGATACTCGGTACAATGCTGTACCATGCTTTATTCGTAAAGATGTAAAAACTAGCCAACCTCAATAAATTAATTCGTTCATAAAATGTTAATTTTAAAATATTTAGCCAAGAATTGTGTTGTGGGTTACCGTCACAAATCTATCTTCTTATTTCTATAAGGGTTTCGTCTGTTACGTCCCTTTTTCTCTTGACCCACTGAACCGATTTTTAATATTGAAGTATCATTTTATTAAAGCTTAGGATATACCGCAGTGACGAATCGTAATTAAAAACTCATATTGTTTCGGGCTTAAACCCCCTCGCCTTTAATTTATTTCTAGAGGGCGCTTTAAAATGTTGACCAACTTTTATTTCAAGTTCTTTAATGTAAATTGTAATTTAACAGCTGATTACCTTCAGATGAATTTTAAAAGCCAGATAGTAAAAAAAAATAGATCTCTCTCACTTCATGATCAACATTCACGTACTGTAGGTGAGTTTCACTCATATAGAATCATAAAATGCGCAATTTGCAAATGGGCCACATGCTCGTACTTATTTAATACGTTAAGGGTTTTTTTTTTTTTGTGTGTTGAGAACTCCTCCTACAATTTTAAAACTGTTTTCACGTTTTTTGTGTCGTTGGATAGGGCTTAGCCTGTAGTTTTTTCCGCCAAAAATTGATGAAAATCGGACATAAAATAAGGGCGCTTTACACAAATTAAATAAAAACTTTTCCAATTAGAATAACATTGGGTTTGGGTTGAACTTTATAAACATCTGTTAATGTACAGCTGTAAATATTCGTAGTTTTTGTGGTTACTTATATTCACAATATTGTATTGGTCGTATGTCGTTTATTTAGAACTAAATGTTACTTTTATATTGTATCAAAATAAATTGCTCGATTTCGAGCAACAAGTAGAATAGTATAATTTACTATGGTATCACATTGTTCGCCAAAATTTGTTTTGATCTTGAATGATTTGTCGCTTTAAACCTCAATTCCCTCGCTTAAATACTTAAATTCTTCTGTTCAAGAATCTTATTTATGAAGTTGGACAGCGTATGTTTGTTTTAAGTTTAAAACTATGCCAAAATAATGAAATATATGTATCAAATTAAACTAACCATGAACGAGTTCTGATACAGCATATGAAGATGTGAGGGAGTAAATTTTTAACTCCCTCCGAAAAGGGGTGAAAATTCTGTTTCTGTGAAATTGAAGTTTATGAAATTATCCAACTTAAAAATAAAAAAAGATTAGGTTCCTTCCAATATTCAAGCTCCCTCTGATATTTAACGGAATTATAGAGATGCTTCTTGAGTTGTTCATGTGTCCATATTTTTTACAATTTGGCTCCTATGTTGGTTTCTTGGACTCTTAGTTTTCTTAGAAACAGCTCAACAATGTTTGCCTCTTCAAGTCAGTAATAAATTAACCATTTTTTTACTTCAGGGCCTTTTTCCGTTTACGGCTCAAAAAATCAAATTATTCAATTGAAAAGTCATAAAGGGGATAAGGGTTTATCAATATGTTGAACTAAATTTTAAGTGGTATAAACTTAAAAAAAATCAACTGTCGAGAACATTTTAGGGGCTATACAGAGTGTCCCATAACTTTCTAGACAACGGTATATGGCGTTATTGCATAGGTCAAGACAAACCCATTTCACCATAGGAACATAAAGGTGTCTGGTAAATAGTTTCCTATCGACTAATCTGTATGTGTTTTTTTACAAAAAAAAATTCAATGCTCTTAAACGGCTTGAGATACCTACAGCATTTACATATGTTTGTCTAATTAAGATTAATCTATTTTTGTGTAAAATAAAATTATTTGTAACTAAACGTTTTAAAGTGGTGATATCATAACCATTTCAAATATTTGATGCCAAATTCTTTAACAACCACGAACTTTGCAAAAAGATAGCAAGACAAATAAAATTTGGTCCATTTTATGAAAATTTCAATGACAGCTTTTTGTTAAGATTGAATCAAGAGTAACAGAGAAATTAATTACTGTATTTTCGTAATGCATGACCTCTTTTCCCCCATTTAAATAACGTAAATAGAGTAATTACATGGTTTTAATAGGAAACTTTTGTCATTAATTACAAGAATAATTGATTTATGTGTCAGTCTTGATCCAACATTAACGATTATATATTATTGAAATCTACATAACATGGACTAGAATTCTTATCTTGCAAGCTTTTTTGGGAAGTTAAAGGTTTTCGTGGAATGTGGCATCAAATATTTCAAGCCGCCACTGTTCCGAAAGGGTAATGAAATTTATATATTTTTTGCACAAAGACAGATTTATGACAAACATTTATGCAAAATGTCAGTGACGTAGGCCTACCTCAAACCATTTATTGGTTGTGGTAGTACAAATTATTTTTGTAAAAAACACACATAGACAAATAAACAGAAAACTAGGTACCAGAAGCCGATTGTTCTTACGGTGGAATGGGTTTTCTTGATCTAAGCAATGACGCCATATACCGTTGTCCAGAGAGTTATGCGACACCCTGTATAAATAAGTGGCTATCGGGTTGTGATATGGAATATTCCTTCGTGGTCTAAGGGTCCAGGGTTTATGCCAATCATGCTAACAGGTTAATTTCTTATGGCGGAATTCATTTGTAAACTTGAAATGCTGAGAACTCGGGTGGATCAATCAAAACGCCGAGTTAACCAGTGAAGCAGGAGGCACCACAAGGTGTTCTACATGCAAAGCGAGCGTTTATGTAGACTGTGCGGTATAAATCTACATAGACCTGCATTTACATCGCTTCATATGTAATTTTGCATATGAAGAGGCACTTAAATGCCACTCCTCTTTATACAAATGGAATAAATCAACTTTGAAGTGTTCCTATTAACATAATTTATTCCCAATAATTGCTAAAACTTCCTATTATGTTTTAATAGAATATGAAGTTATAAAAATTTTAATGTGCTTAAGTCATTTTTTGGATCCAAAAAGGGCAAATGTTTTATTTTCCAGGATTTGACCTTGGACTCTGCCCCATATTTGGAGTTAATTTCATTTGTTACCTAATTAACAAATATTTTGAAAAACCAAATTATTAAATAAGCATTTTATCAGAGATAATTTTTATATAACTTTTAATCCCTAATGGTTTAATGATAGTTTTTATTCCCTAGTAGCTTTTAGGATGACAACACCCATTAAGTGCCATTACCACTCAAATTAAAATATCAGTTATGACTGCACTACATTCAAAACTTGTAATATGTGGCCAACCGACCATTTGATTCAAAACTCTCGAATAACATTTTTCTACTTTGAAACGGTATTTCACAGCAAAAGCGTTAAAATGTTGAATAAACTGTACACCAAGCAAATTTCCATTTAGATTGTGTTGCGATGGATATTTCAATCGTTATTTTACTCTGTCTGCATGCACACAGTGTCTGTATCGACTATGGTAGACTACATATTTCGTGAGTGTGGTAATGATGGAACGGATTGTAAATAAATTGATGTAATGAACACCCCTTTCTGCAGCAAATCTGTCTAATAGTTTCCTAGTAGAATAGGGGAACTAATATAACTCCCATAAGGGAGGAACTAGCTGTGTTCTCTATGTTCTCAAAACTAGCTGTGTACCCGTTCTTCGCACGGGGTGTATTTGAAGTTCATTTTATTTACCATTTGAAAACTTCTTCAATTTCCATTTTACTAAAGATTGCGTATAGTATTTAATTGATAGTGTGTAGGAAAATAAGAAAAATAAAAAGAGATTTTCATGACATTTGCACTAATTAAACAGATACATAGTTATAACCATGACTATTGACTATGGTCCCATGGTCGGTATTAAACAGTATATAGCCTAATGAAGTATATTAAATGTAATATTGCATAACTGTCACTCCTCCTTACATGTTAAATGTATAATGTATATTACTTATACTGACATTGTCTATGGAATGAAATTCCTTAGTTAGTTACTCATACTGACATTGTCTATGGAATGAAATTCCTTAGTACCCAATTGACGTGAGCGGATGTGTAATAAGTGTGTCGTGTGTCAACCACCGTTCCGATTGTAATATATGCCATTGGTTTGTTTAACACATTTCTTTGAAAATAAAAACCATCCCATTTAAAATGACATAAAAAATTTAGTTAACTTCATTTTTGCTGTGTTAGGTGAGTTGAAAATAATAAAACGTCTTACACAACACTACATTAAGTTTACACTTATACTTTCATTACACTCAAGACGGTAAATATCCTATACTATAATACAAGCAATGTCTGAAGGGATGTGTGTTCCACGATCTCGAACCAGCGGTTAGATTTTGCTTAAACTTTGCATTTAAGAGTGTTTTGGCCCAAAAATAAGTTTATAAACATCCTCAACCCCAGGAAAAATCTAATTTGGTGTAAATTTAAGTTTGAAAATCGAAATTTTTAACATTGGTCTTATGGGTTGTTATTTTGGTAACGAAATAACAACGAAAGGTATACAAAAATAAAGGAACAGTAGGAATAATGTTAAGCAGACCTTTTGAAACAGCTGTTAACTATGAAGAGGTATCGTTGGTTGTTGGTGGAAATTTAATAGCTTTATTACCATGACACTATATTTAAACTGAATTAAAAGCAACGAGCAAGGCTCGGTTAACCTAGTACTGTAATGTAAGATGTCAAGCCATTATAACATTTTATGTTCATGATTATCATCTTGTACCCTAGTAGTGGGGAATGGGGGCTTTTGGAACAGTTCAAGGTCACCTGAGGGATGACGTCATCGATGACGTCATCGAGGTCAATGACCTCATCGATGACGTCATCGATTGCATCATCGATGACGTCATCACCAATGACGTCACATCCATGACGTCACACCCATGACGTCACAGAAATGACGTGCTGATGACGTCATCACCCCTTACGTCACCAAGATGACGTCATTGATGCCACAAAAGGTCAAGGTCACGCTGAAACCTAAAATTTTTCGGCACTTTTGCCGTTTCTCACACTACGCTCCGAGTTTCAGTCACAGTTACCATGACCTTGACGACTTGGAGCGAATTTGCGATGAGAAACAGCAAAAGTGCCGAGGAAACTTGAAGTTTGCAACGTGACTCTGCCTAAACCGTCATGTGACAACGCCCGGGTGACCTTGAACTGGGCCCAGAAGCCCCCATTCGACCATTACTGCAACCGCGATGCGCACCCTACGACAGACACCGAGCGACTGACTGTCCGGCTCCGCGCACTCTAGGTATATGGGAAGTGGTGGGGGAAATTGCGATGATCTTGGGAAACTTGAAAATGTCAAGCCGGGTAGCACCGTTTCGGTGCTACCTTAAAGTTACATGTTAAAGTGTGATGACCTTGAGTAAAAACATAGAAATACCACAAGTTGATACCGTCCCAGAGTTAAAGTGTGGTGACATTGAGTCAAAACACTGAAATACTAAAGTTGAAATCATCCCAGATAGTCCGTGGAGATAGCAAAAAAATATTTCAGTGCTGGATACTGGTCTAAAAGTTTTTTACACTGCTTCTACATCAAATGGTATGTACAAAACCGCCGGGAGACAATCTCTCAATAGTCCGGATCACCCCCATATGACGTCATCAAAATGGCGGCCAACCAAATTTGCAGTGTTTTAGTTAAATACTTATTACTGACCACCAAGTCAACCAATTTTGACTTTGAATGTGTCGTTTTGTAGGTATTGAAATTCTGCAACTGTTAATACTCTTAAAATACCCATACTCTTTTTTATAAATAATAATTTAATACAGAAAATTGGCGTTTTTCATTAATTTTTGCTATAATATTTAATATACAGGGTGGAGAAAGTCTTGAAACGATTTAATACTTTTAAAAGTATTTAAGTAACAAAACTAAAACTTTACAAATTGATTTTGAGTGACTAAGACTATTTCCTAAAGTACTTGGTATCCTTGGACCTCCAAGGGGGACGGTCCACAAGGAGTCAGAAGAAAATCTTAAATGTAAGCATAGGTCAATATGTACATCAAATTAACGGTCTCGAAGAATAGAGAACAATGCCGCAAACCCGGCTTCAAAAGGATGATCGAGTCAAAAATGACAGGCAATCAAACTTTAAATTAAAATCATATTGCTGAAAACAAAAAATGCAATAACTACCGATCCACTCAACCTTTTGTGGTCGGGTTTGTGGCAAATTCCTCAGAATGCAAAACCCTTTAAAATGATGTATCATATGACGTAATCCAATGAAGGTTTTTCCAAGACTTCCTTTAGGGTCGTCCCTAGGAGAGGTCGTCAGGAAAACCGCATCAAAAATAGTATGGGTATTTTAAGGGTATTAACAGTTGCAGAATTTCAATACCTACAAAACGACACATTAAAAGTAAAAATTGGTTGATTTGGTGGGCAGTAATAAGTATTTAACTAAAACACTGCAAATTTGGTTGGCCGCCATTTTGATGACGTCATATGGGGGTGATTCGGACTATTGAGAGAGTGTCTCCCGGCGGTTTTGTACATCCCATTTGATGTAGAAGCAGTGTAAAAAACTTTTAGACCAGTATCCAGCACTGAAATATTATGGCTCTTTTTGGAGCTATCTCCATGGACTAAGAGTTAAAGTGTGATGACCTTGAGTGAAAACACAGAAATACTACAAGTAGATCCCGTCCCAGAGTTAAAGTGTGGTGACCTTGAGTCAAAACACAGAAATACTACAAGTCGATCCCGCCCCAGAGTTAAAGTGTGACGACCTTGAGTCAAAACACTGAAATACTATAAGTCGAAATCATCCCAGAGTTAAAGTGTGATGACCTTGAGTCAAAACACTGAAATACTACAAGTAGATCCCGTCCCAGAGTTAAAGTGTGGTGACCTTGAGTCAAAACACAGAAATACTACAAGTCGATCCCGCCCCAGAGTTAAAGTGTGACGACCTTGAGTCAAAACACTGAAATACTATAAGTCGATATCATCCCAGAGTTAAAGTGTAGTGACCTTGAGTAAAATCAGAGAAAATCCAAGCCATGTTAGTCCAGAGTTAAAGTGTAATGACCTTGAGGCAAAAACTTGTAAAACACTTACATGAACAGAGTCGAAGAGCAGCGATGCTTACCGCATGCAAGCCTGAGACATACTGGCTGAGCGCCGTCACGTAGCTTAGGGACTCGATTAGGGTGGGGGTATTGCGAACACTTAGAGTAGAAGTGTAGTGGGCGACCTTGAACCAGACTTAGAGTAAAAGTGTGGTCGGTGACCTTGAACCACCCCTGAGGGGCGGCCCCCCCCGTCCGCCCCCGTCTCCGTTTTTTGGGGGGCGGACCCCCCCCCCTCCGCCCCCGTCTCCGTTTTTTGGGGGGCGGACCCCCCCCCCTCCGCCCCCGTCTCCATTTTTTGGGGGGCGGACCCCCCCCCCTCCGCCCCCCCCCTCCGCCCCCGTCTCCGTTTTTTGGGGGGCGGACCCCCCCCCCCTCCGCCGTGTGGCCTTGACCCACAAAGGACTTGTAAAAATATACTGCATTGCTAAATTAACAATATTAAAGATAGGGTTACGGGAGTAGGCCCCCGTGTAAAGTCAGTTTGAAGTATTGTTAGGCTCCTCTCAGGCATGCAACAGGTTGCGGCTGGGGTTGTGGGAGTATGTCCGTTTGTACGCTGGCATGCAAAAGGTTGCGGCGGCCTCTGCACTCGGACTGAGGACGTAAGCCATTAGGGTGTCCTCAGTTTGTTTCCTCATGGAAACTCAAAATTATGTAAACGAATCTTTGTTAGCTATTGAAAAGACAATGCAGTAAATGTTTACAAGTCTCGCGTGGCGAAGGGTACACGACATTGGATGTTGCCTTGTTGTTATAGTTGGGTCTCTTCGGAGGCTACAGCGATGACAACCCAAGTGCCCCACACCCCCATTGGGGGTGTGGGGCTTAATTTTTTTAAAAGTTTTCTGTGACCTTGACCTAAATATATGAAAGTTTTCAAAATCTTTAACAGTAAGGTTTTTATTAACACAGTAAATATATTAAAGTACTTTGTAAACATTAATGGGTAGGCATTACTAACACAAGTTTGGAGTTGTCCATAGTTGTGTCTTTTCGGAGACTACAGCGATGGTAACATAAGAATGCCATGGGGCTTAATTTTTTTTAAAGTCCCCCCCTCCCCCACCCCCTCCCCCACCCCCACCCCCTCCCCCTCCCCTTTAAATTTTTTTGAAAAATTTTTGACCTTGACCAAAAAGTTTTTTGCTTCGGACGAGAAGTGCCCCCCCCCCTCCTCCACCCCCTCCCCCACCCCCTCCCCCACCCCCTCCCCCACCCCCTCCCCCACCCCCTCCCCCACCCCCTCCCCCACCCCCTCCCCCACCCCCTCCCCCACCCCCTCCCCCACCCTAATATCCTGGGCGTGGTCGCCCGGTGGTGATATAAGGCGGTCAGGTTGCACGAACTTCTCATTCACGCTCCAGCTTTTGTTGGAAGTGGCTATCCAGGAGCTCATTCTTAAGAAGACCGGTGACCAAAAATGTCTCGTCGTATACCTTATAAACCTTCGTACTATAATCTGATTGGTATTAATAGTATTACAGACAATGAGAAGAAATTGTATAAAAAATTTTGTTGTTTACTTGACAGAACGCAAAAACTACCACCAAATACTTTCACCTACAAGCTACCCCTGATAGACAAGGATGATGTAAGCAAACTAACAACAATTCAAGTGAAATTGGTGGAAGAAAAAATTCTTGTTTGTGTGAGAGAAGTGTTTCATAATGAATATTCAAAAAGATTGGCTTTTGACTTTATTAAGGAACATGCAGGACGTGAAACAGGACAGTATCCAGGATTATATTATTTATATCTTTTTGAGAATGGAGCAAGTGTAACGGTAGAAATAAGTATCAAACTAATGTAATTCTCCCAACCAAGTGTTAAACTAGGACTTGAACTTGGACTTGATTGAGGTTTTGTAGAACAGAGCGGGGGATAGATCACTTTGCGGCAATGGACTAGCATGCTGCTTAGTGGTTTATCCCCCGCTCAAAGGGTATCTTTACGCAACCTTGACCCCCATAAATGCATAGTTTGTGGAAATATAAAAAGGGCAAACCAATTGGATGGATACACCACTTCTATAACATGGCTCCATTGCAGTGCTCTATCCCCCGCTGAAAAATAATAATTTCAAATGACCTTGTTCCACATAAACTTGCTCAAACAGACATCTTTGAAAAAACTTGTACAAAGTAGTGGATTTAGATCAAACATCATTGGTTTATCAAGCCTGTTGAAGAATATATTGAAAATGGGTGTTTAAAAGCCAAATCTACTACATGATTGATAAACCGGATGTATATGACGTCACCTTCCCCCACCCTTCAACCTCGGGTATAAAGGGACCCGGTTGAGCGCGCTGCTCATTATTGCGTGGACATTCACCGAGTGCACACTCAAAGCCAAACTGTAAAAAATGGCCCTTTGCGATATTTGTGGTGAGTTTTTCCAAGACGAAGATATCTTTGTTTTACATCGAGAATTGCATCATGAAGAGGACAGAAAAGAAGAGATTGTAGTAAGTGAAGAAGACTTGGATGCGATTGATCGGTTTTTGGAAAACCACCATAATCAGATGGACGAATTGGATAGCTATCTACAGTTACACCGAGAATTGCATCATGAAGAGGACAGAAAAGAAGAGATTGTAGTAAGTGAAGAAGACTTGGATGCGATTGATCGGTTTTTGGAAAAACCTCAGAAGCAGGACTGGGCTAGCTATTTACAGTTAATGCAAAGAAGAAGACCAAGTGTTATTCAATTTGCCGGAGCTGGACCATCTACAGCTGGAGGATTTATTCAAGAAGAGAAAATGGAAGAAGAAGATACGGAAGAAGAAGTGGAAGATGTAAAACAACTGCGTACCCAAGAAGAGGATATGGAAGATATAAGACAACTGCGCACTACAGCCTTGCGAGGACCAGTTGTAATTCATTTCAAAATTAATAACGTGCAATTAGAATTGGAAAATTTTATAAGTCAAGCTAAAAAGCTAGTTGTAAAAACATTGACGGAAGAATTGGCAAGATTGAACTTTATTAAATTTGGATTGGTGTTGGAGGCTATGTTTACTAATACCGATGGTGAAAATTCACCGAGAGCATTCATTGCTAAAAACCGAACCCTTACAACCACATCTGATATCAACGAAATTTTAGAAGAATGTTTGGTTGAACTGCTAGTGAAACTTCAAGAACATGAAGGAAGAGGATCCGGCTGGACGCTATCATCAATTGAAGGTATGGATGTGAGGGTTCACAAGCATGGATATGGTATGAGAGGAAGCAGCTTTATCCCTCTACCAAAGGTGATCCGAGATACAAGATCATGTATCAATGTGAAAAATGAGGATAATGAATGTTTCCGGTATGCAATGTTAGCAAAATATGTGGAACCTATGGCCTGTAGACCTAGCATAGCATACGAAGCTGTTCAACACCGCTATAACTTCCAAGGTATGTCGTATCCTGTTAGTCTTAATGATGTTGCTAAATTTGAAAGAAAAAACCCAGGAGTTTCAGTTAATGTGTTTGGTTTAGACGAATCAAATAACGTTTACCCGTTACGAGTAACAAAGACTGAACGTCAAAACCATACAGATTTGTTGCTATTGACCAAAGGTGAAATATCACATTATGTTTACATCAAGAACTTTGAAACTTTGGTTGGACGACAAGTGACTAAAAAGAAAATTAGAGTAACAGTGTGTAAGAGATGCTTTTGTTTCACAAATAAAGACTTGAGACGTGGAGGATCAGAGTGGTTGTCAGAACACCAACGTCTTTGTAATGACAACTATGAAGTGAAGATTAGTCTGCCACCACCATCTAGAGCATTTGTTCAGTTCAATAAAACAGTTCACCAATACCGGATTCCACTAGTTATCTACGCTGACTTTGAATCCACGTTAGTGCCGCAGGAACTTTCGGATGGTGAAGTAACTAGAAGAACCAAATATCAATTGCATCAACCTAACAGTTTTTGCTTATTGGTGAAATCTACTTTACCTGAAGAACAATTGCAAGACTATGGCTTAACATCCACTCCGATACTCTACCGTGGGGAAGAAGCTGCTAAGTATTTTGTAGACCAGTTGTATGACATTGCTAAAAAAGTGGAACGCCTATACGGTAATGTTTTACCCATGAAACCTTTGAACCAAAATCAACAAGAAGAATACATTTCGGCAACAAGATGTTACCTATGCAAGAAGAGTTTTAGTAAAGAAAATCAAAAAGTAAGAGATCATGATCACCTCACAGGGTTATACAGAGGACCTGCTTGTAATTCATGCAATATAAATTACAAACTGCCAAACTTTATCCCTGTCGTGTTACACAATCTTAGCGGCTATGACTCCCACTTTATTATCCCAGAGTTAGGACGAGATGATGGAAAAATCGAAGTATTAGCGGAAACATTGGAGAAGTACATCAGTTCCTCAAAAACAGTAGGTAAAATTAAACTTCGCTTCGTAGACTCTTATAGATTTATGTCATCTAGTTTGAGCAAATTGTCTGAGAACCTAAGAAGAGAAGATCTAAAAGAAACCAGCAAAATTGTACCTGAAGATAAATTGGACTTAGTATTACGAAAAGGAGTTTTCCCCTATGATTATATAACTTCCACAGAAAAGTTTGAAGAAACCAGTCTACCACCGATTGAAGCCTTCAATAGCAAATTAAATGAAAGTGAAATCTCCGTTGAAGACTACAATCATGCTTGTAATGTTTGGAACCAACTAAACATTCAAACTTTAGGGGAATATTCTGATTTTTATATAAAATTGGATGTAACTCTGCTGTGCGATGTGATGGAAGAATTTCGGAACACCTGTTTCTCAGCCTACGGATTGGATCCTTTACACTCGTATACATCCCCTGGATTAGCATGGCAAGCTATGCTCAAGTCAACTAACTGTCGATTGGAGCTTCTCACAGACATTGATATGGTCCTCATGATCGAATCAGGTGTACGAGGTGGTTTGACTCAAGCTGTGACCAGACATGTTAAGGCCAACAACAAGTATATCCCCAACTTCGACGAGCAACAACCATCACTCTACCTTGGATATTTTGATGCGAACAACCTCTATGGTTGTGCGATGTCAAATCCACTTCCCTACGCAGACTTCAAGTGGATTGACCCGACCACCATCGGTGACATATCACGGATTCCAAAAGATGGCCAAACAGGCTATATTTTGGACTGTGATTTTGAATATCCGGAGCACCTTCACGACCATCATTACGACCTGCCTCTCCTAGCCAAGACTGAAGTTTCACCGACAGGAAGGTGGCCCAAGCTGATGATGACCTTGGAGAATAAGAGTCGATATGTGGCACACTATTGGGTAGTTCAACAAGCACTTGAATTGGGTCTACGTATAGTGAAAATTCACAGAGCAATTGAATTCACCCAGTCTTGTTGGTTGAAACCATATATCGATTCCAACACGACAAGAAGAGCTGCAGCGACAACAGCATTTGAAAAGGACTTCTACAAATTAATGAACAACGCCATCTTTGGGAAGACCTTGGAGAACAAGAGAAAACACAAAATTGTAAAATTAGTAAGTGATCCTAGGAAATTGGAAAAATTAGTGCAAAAACCAAATTTTGGAACATCAATGATTATAAACGAAAATCTAGTTGCTGTCAGTATGAATAAAACAACAATAGTGATGGATCGTCCGTTATACATTGGAATGTCGATTTTGGATATAAGTAAAACTCTGATGTATGATTTCCATTACAACAAAATGGTTAAACACTACGGAAGAGACAACATTGGAGTTGCATACATGGATACCGACGCGTTTATCTACTGGATAAAGACTTTGGACATGTATGAAGATCTAAGGAGTTTCCCATACAAAGACGACTTTGACTTCTCTGACTATCCGAAGAACCATCCAAATTACAATGAAAAGAATAAAAAAGTAATCGGAAAATTTAAAGATGAAGCAAATGGAATACCTTTGGAGGAAATAGTTGCGCTGATGTCCAAATTATATTCCTTCAAGATGTATATAGAAAATGACATACCGACAGTGAAGAAAGCTAAAGGAGTCAAAACATCGTACTTGAAGAAACATGTGACATTTGACCATTACAAGACCTGCTTGTTTGAAGATTCTACAATGTCTGCAACGTTCAACACTATCAGAAGCTTTAAACATGAGGTCTACAGTGTCACTGAAGTTAAAAGAGCACTATCAGCTCAAGATGATAAAAGGCATATTATGCCGGATAAGATTCATACTCTTCCTTTCGGCCACTACTCTCTAAACCCTATCAACTAGTAACCTATTCTTCGTCCTTCTACAACTTCGACCTTATTCCTTCCTCCTTCCGTAAAAAAATGGGGAACACGGCAAGTCTAACGCCGTGTTCCCCATTTTTTTTACACAAGTTTGGATGACCTTGACCTATATAAATGATGTGAATATTTAAGACAACATTCATTGTGATTATACATGTGATACATGAAACATTCAAACCTGCAATATGAAGAACTCGAAGCAAGAAATTGTCAACGAGCTTCATAAACCTGCAAGAAGAAAGTTTCCACGAAGAAATACAGTGATAAAAGGAATAAATGATTTATATCAAGCGGATTTAATCGAAATGATTCCTTATAGTAAACAAAATAGAGGATTTAAATACATATTGACTATTATTAATTGTTTTTCAAAAATGGCAGATGCTTTACCACTAAAAGATAAAAGTGGCAAAAGTGTTACAAAAGCAATGGAAACAGCTATACAAAGAGACAAACATACTATAAAACATTTACAAACTGATGATGGAAAAGAATATTTTAATAAGGAATTTGCAAATTTAATGAAAAAACACAACATTAACCATTACTCAACCAATTCAGAGGTAAAAGCATCAATAATTGAAAGATTCAACAGAACTTTAAAAGGTGCGATGTATAAGATGTTTTCTAACAGAGGATCGCACGTATGGATTGATGTGTTACCAAAACTTATAAGCGATTACAATAATAAGTTTCATAGAACTATCGGTATGAAACCAAGCCAGGAGACTAATAAAAATGAAAAACTTGTATTAAAACGTATAAAAATGAATACTAAACCAAGAGTTGAAAAACTAAAGCCTAAAAGGTTTAATGTTGGTGATAAAGTGCGAATAAGCAAATACAAAGGTGTATTCAGTAAAAGATATCTTCCAAACTGGACAAATGAGGTATTTACTGTATTTAAGGTGCAACCTACAATACCAGAAACTTACATTTTAAAAGATAATAAAGGACAATTGCTGGAAGGAGGGTTTTATGGACATGAAATGTTAAAATCAACAGTAGGTGATGTATATTTAGTCGAAAAGGTGTTGCAACGAAAAAAGGATAAGGTTAAAGTACGATGGTTAGGATTTAATAAGACGGAAGATTCTTGGATACCTAAAAAGGATCTAATATAATGATAGAGCATCATTTTGGGTTGAACCATTACAAAGGATGGAGATAATACCGCAAAAAGACAATTTTACTATTAATAATATAGATGAACTCACAGTGGATGGTTCTCAATTCAATACTGGGAAACACGGTGTTTTGTTACCAAACACGGTGCGTTGTCTGGTTACCGGTCCTTCCAATTGTGGAAAAACAAATGTAGTATTCAATTTGATTACAAATCCTAAAGGATTACGTTTTAATAATTTATATGTATTTTCAAAGTCACTACAACAACCAAAATATCGGTTATTGGAACAAATACTCAATAATGTGCCTGAAGTTAAATATTTTAAATTCAACGCGAGCGAGGGTGTCATGCAACCGCAAGAGGCTAAACCATTCTCAGTATTCATATTTGACGATGTATCTTGTGAAAATCAAAATACAATAAGAAATTACTTCGCCATGGGTCGACATAACAACATAGATAGCATTTATATTGGTCAAACTTACAGCAAAATACCGAAACAGCTCATTAGAGACAATGCAAACATGTTAATTGTATTTAAACAGGATGAAACCAACCTAAAACACATATATTATGACCATGTAAGTGCGGATATGCCATTTGAACGATTTAAAGAGTTGTGTGGAAAGGCTTGGGCTGAAAAGTACGGGTTTTTAACAATTATGAAGGAACAACCGCTAAACAATGGTCGATACAGGATAGGATTTGATAAATTTATACTAATACACTGATCATGATGTAAAACATTCATTGTTGTACAACACGTCTTGCTACAAACATGGTTAACCAAGAAAAGTTAATAAAGGAAATAAAATCACTTAGTGATTCTATTCGAGATAAAAACAGAGCATTAAAATTAGGTATTAGCGAAAGGGAGAAATTTCTTGAATCTACTTTTAAACCTATTACTGAACCCTTGAAACAATTAAACAAAAAATTTGCTAAACCTGTTTTGGAAGGAGATGCAATTGCACCTATTACAAAGTTTGAAAGAGAAAATGTAAAATCAGAAGATTTTAGTGATGAAGACCTGGAATCCTCTACATATAGTGGTTTTACCGGTGGAGAACCTGAAAGAGAGCTAGAATCACCAGACTATAGTGGTATAAGAGAATTATATGAAGTAAAAGCTAAAAGAGGACATGAAGATGTATCAACTGCTAGTGAAGAGGAAAAAGAAGAAGAAGCAAGGGAAGGTTCGTCAAACATAAGCTTGTTGGGTGAAAATATTCATAACAAAGGACCTTTAGGAAGGAAATACATGATAAAAATGTTAGCTGGAATAAATCCTAATAAAAAGTACCATAGTTATGGAGTAAGATTAACAGAAGAAGGTTTAATGGTTGGTAATAGCCCGGTAAACATTGATGAAGATGATAATATTATTGTTGGTAATCAAAGATATAAGGGCACAAGAGGATTATTTGAATTATTATTTGAAAAAAAGCCTTTAGAATTGTTAGTTAAAGAAGAAGACATGGAAGCATATAAACAGATTTTGGAACACACCAATGCATACAGGAGGAAGTATTTAGCTGACCAACCAGTTTTTAGATCTAGGTCTTTAAAATATAGAGAATTTGTATCCAAGTTAATACCAACAACGAGAAGACAACCAATGCCGATAATGCCAAGAAAACCTGTAAAACGAAGGTTTGTGTCATCCACTTTGGATATAAGTGCTCCAGAACCAAGAAAAAGAAACAAATCTGTTACAGGTACAGGTTTAATGAAGAAACTATATAACACAAATGTGATTTATTACAATAATATCAATAAATTGGTGGATAGAATGAAACTAATACATGAAGCTAAAGAAGCGGGTCATACTGGATTGGAAAACGAAAGGGTGGCTTTAGTGGATGAACTCCGAAACCGTGGGGTAATCTCATAAAAATGCGTTACTCCCTAGATTACTATTCAGTTGCACCATGAGTGTCGACAAGTTCGGACGTTACTCCTCGGATGGGTTATATTACGCAAATAATTTAAAAAGAGGTGCTGGTTTACCACAAACACCTGATGGGGATTATGATATAACTAATAAAAGGTTAAAAAACATAAAAGATCCCACAGATGAAAACGATGCAATAAATTTAAAAGTATTAAAAGAAAAGATATCACCAACATTAAGACTACAGAAAAACACATATGACGCAGGTAATCATAGAATTATCAATGTTGGTAAGCCAAATCAAAACGCTGATGCAATAAACAAAGGTTATTTATCATCAGAATTAAAAAATACGTTAAAATTCAATGGAAAAACGTATACTGCTGAAAATAAACGTATATCCAACGTAGATGACCCTAAAGATGCAAAAGACAGCGTAAATAGACGCTATTTACATTCATTAATACCTGAAAAGACAAAAGATGGTTTTTCTTTTTATAAATTTGTTATTAACGATATAGGTTATCCGAAAAATGAAAATGATGCTGTAAATTTAAAATATATAAAAGATCATTGTATTACACGTGATGTAGGAGTTATTGATTGTCTAGGTAATTGTTTAGCGAATGTTAAAGATGGTTCGGCACCATCAGATGGTGCAACAGTGGGTCAAATGAAGGAAACTTTAAAGCAAGAAACATCTGGATTTGTAAAACAGGATCAAGTAGTATCACGGTCGGGTGATGTGTTTGTACAAGGAAATGAAAAGTTTATTTTACTTGAACAAAAAAATAATGTTTGGGATTGCAAAGACATGAAATTATCAAATGCGCAATTAGCTACAGATGCTCATGATGTTCCGATTTTATCACAAGTTTTACATACTAATCCAAACAATTATCATAGAAGTTGGTTGGGTACAAATAGAAGAATAATTAACATATTTCCAGGTATCGATGATTACGATTGTGTTGTAGTAAAACAATCTTTAATATTAGACAAACCAGGAGGTAGTACTTTCAATGCGAAAAATAAGAAAATAGGTAATTTGGCACAAGGAACAGATCCAAAGGATGCTGCAACTGTAGGACAAACATTACAATATGATAGTGCAAATCAAGAGTTTATTTATAATACCAAAATATTTAAATTAATGGATGTAAATTATTATCAAAATATATTAATTGCAGATCCAAATTCATTTAGTGGATTTAGAAAATTGTCTGGTGAGGAATTTATTCATAAAAATCATGTATTTAGAAATGAAGCAGACAGATCATTAATTAGTGCAGATTTAAAATATTTTAAATGTCCCGGGAATGATGCAAATGTAACTGATGAAGACTAAGAATTTTGTATAAAAACTGATATGGGTTAGAAATCGGGACTAATATTATAAAAATGGGTTACACTCTAGAATGTTATTCAGTTGCACCATGAGTGTTGACAAGTTCGGACGGTATTCATCGGATGGATTATATTACTTTAATACTTTAAAAAGAGGTGTTGGATTACCACAAACACCTGATGGAGATTATGATATTAGTAACAAACGGTTAAAAAACATTAATGATCCCACAGATGAAAATGATGCAATAAATTTAAAAGTATTAAAAAAAGAGATATTACCAACACTGAAATTAGACAAAAACACATATAACGCGGGTAATCATAGAATTTCCAACGTTGGTAAGCCAAATCAAAACGCTGATGCAATAAACAGAGGTTATTTATCATCGGAATTAAAGAATACGTTAAAATTTAATGGAAAAACGTATAATGCTGAAAATCGGCGTATATCCAACGTAGCAGACCCTGTAGATGAAAAAGACAGCATAAATAGACGCTATTTACATTCTATAATACCTGAAAAGACAAAAGATGGGTTTTCTTTTTATAAATTTGTTATTAACGATATAGGTTATCCAAAAAATGAAAATGATGCTGTAAATTTAAAATACATCAAAGATCATTGTATTACACGTGATGTAGGAGTTATTGACTGTCTTGGTAATTGTTTAGCGAATGTAAAAGATGGTTTTGCACCATCAGATGGTGCAACGGTGGGTCAAATGAAGGAAACTTTAAAACAAGAAACCTCCGGTTTTGTGAAACAAAACCAAGTAGTAACACGTCAAGGAGATGTATTTGTACAAGGAAATAAAAAGTTTACTTTACTTGAAGAAAACAATTATGTTTGGGATGGTAAAGGAAAGTTATTGACAAATTTAGGTATTGGTGAAAAGCCTGGTGATGCTGTTACTTATGAACAGATAATACAATTAGAGCCAACTGGAAAAAAATGGTGGAATTGTGATAACAAACGATTAACAAATGTTGCAGACCCTGATTATGCCGATAACGCTGTAACTGTTAATTTTCTTGTTAAAGTAATAGGTAATTTATTATTTGATATGCATAATTATATTGTAGCAGGACAACATAAACCTATTGACGAAAAAATGAGAAATACATGGATTAAACAAGAAATTCTTTATAAATATTTTTTTGATCATAACACACAAAAGTTTAGATCATCAGATTGGGGTACTTTTGATATTTAATTAAATAACACCATATATTACATCATTTATGTGCAACCTGTCATAGAGGTAACACATGGGTTACGCTTTTCGAATATAAAAGACAATCATGGCGTTTCATTACACCAGTCCATATCGAGACACTATACGGAAAGGAGGCGGTATCACGTCCACAGCGGTTTCTCTGTTAAGTAAAGCTTTAAATCGTATTCCAGTAGGATCTATCGTAAACAGAGCAATAGACGCTTTACCATACGAATTTCACATACCGGGAGGTTATCAGTATTGCAGACCAGGAACTAAATTGCAAAAACGACTGGAAAGAGGTGATCCAGGCATAAATAAGTTAGATCAGGCTTGTAAAGAACACGATATCGCATATTCCACATTTACCGATTCAAAAAATAGGTCAATCGCTGATAAAAAGCTAGCAAATATAGCTTGGCAACGAGTAAAGTCTAGTGACGCTAGTATTGCGGAAAAAGCAGCAGCTTTAGCGGTAACAGCAGGTATGAAGGCTAAAACAGCGGTAGGAGGTGGAAAAAGGAGGGGTAGGAATAAAAAAGGATCAACCATGAAGAAACATGGTGGTAATATTAGACTAAAAAGACGTTCTACGAAGAAAAATAATAAAAAACCAACAATATGGTCAATGGTAAAAAACGGGGCAGGTCTATACCTAAGACCGTATCGTGCATATTAAATAAAAGAAATCAATTAGTTATACCACATAAAGCGTTGACTAATGTTGAATTATTCAAATATATTTCCTGTTTAAAAGTACCATTTTTTCGCGGAGTATTCATGAAGGACAGTTTACCAAAGAAAATATGGAAAAATGAGACTGGAATCGTAAATTTGGATAATACTGAAGGGTCCGGCACCCATTGGGTGTGTTATAAGAAACTGAATAGCAATGTATATTATTTTGATAGTTTTGGAAATTTGCCACCACCTAAAGAACTTGAACATTACTTTAAATCTGCTAAAAACATATATTACAACTATAAAAGAGAACAACCTGATAATACTTCAATATGCGGCCATTTATGTTTGGAATTCCTAGCTAAAAGTATCAGTCACTATTGAGATGTCTTCCTATACGGTATCATTAACAGGAAAATCGTCCACTTTACGAAGTATCCTTTTTCCAGCGTTACGCTTGCAAAAAGGAAGATTTTGGGAGGCAGCACTGTTAGATTTTACAACTTACAACTCTATTCCCAATGTTACGGAAGGTAAAAATAACTTATTGCATTATTATAAAGGAAAAGATGCCAGTGGTAAGTTTACAGACTTAGAAGAGTGCAGTTTACCCACAGGTTCTTATGAAATTGATCATATTAATGAATTTTTGCAAAATAAAATGGGAAAAGACAATATATCGCTAAAAGGTAATAACAATACAATGAAAGCTGAGCTTACTTCAAAATATTATATAGATTTCACTAAGCCAAACTCAATTGGTGATTTATTAGGGTTTCCCAAAGATGGAGCAATTTTAGAACCAAATAAAACACATTCCGGTAAACAAACTGTAACAATATTAAAAGTCAATAGTATAGACATAACTTGTAACATTATACAAGGAGCTTACAGAGATGGAGCAAATACTCATATAATACATACTTTTTACCCCAGTGTACCGCCTGGATTTAAAATTGTTGAAAAGCCACAAAACCTGGTATATCTACCGTTGAACACCACTTTCATTTCAGACATCGTGTTGAACGTATTGGATCAAGACGGTAACTTGATAGATTTCCGAGAAGAGCCTATTACGGTTAGACTACATTTAAAATCGACACTTTAATACAAAACCATGGGTTTAACATTTAAAAGCGAACAACCTACGGGAAACCGCATTAGTAGCTCTTCAGCTGTGGAGGAGTTAACACGCGAGAACATTCGTTTCTTAGAGAGAATTGGATTAAAATTAACCGATTATGGATATACTGGATATAGCGCAGGGTCCGACATTCGACGAAACCCTATGGGAAAAAGAATATCACACCCACAACCCTTACACTTCATCAAAATTAAACAATAACGATGAAATTCGTATTCCCATACAAAATCAAGACATTTACACACTACCATGTGAAAGTTACTTGTATATTGAAGGAAAAGTTACTAAAAAGGATGGTACTACTGGTACAACAGTTCCATTTATAAATAATCCTATGGCTTTCCTGTTTGATGAAATTAGATATTAAATATCAGGTGTAACAGTTGATTCAACTAAAAAAGTAGGTATTGCAACAACTTTAAAGGGATTAACATCTATATCACCTAATGAAACCAATTTAATACAACCTGCAGGATGGGTTTTACCTGCAAAAGACACAATCACTCCAGATACAAATGGAAATTTTGATTTTCATATTCCATTACGTTTGTTGCTTGGTTTTGCAGAAGATTATAGAAAGATTATATTAAATGTTAAACAAGAATTAGTTTTGTTGAGATCTTCTAACGATAAAGACATTATTAAAGCTCCAGATGGTACAACAGATGCAACTTTAGAATGGAAATTAACATTAGACAAAGTTGTATGGAGAGTTCCGCATGTTAAATTAGCTGATGAGCATAGAATGCTACTATTAAGAAAGTTAAAGGCTGATCGTGATATTGTAATTCCTTTTAGAAGTTGGGAATTTCATGAACATCCCAGCTTGCCAGCTACGGATTGTCACACTTGGACTGTTAAAACATCTAATTATGTGGAACGAGCCAGGTATATTATGTTTGGTTTACAAACAGGCAGAAGAGACACCATCACCAAACATGCAGGCCAATTTGATCATTGCAACTTGAAAAATATTAAGGTTTATTTAAATTCACAATTTTTTCCATACGATAATTTAAATGTGTCATTCGCTAGTAAAAAGTACAGCATATTGTACGATATGTATGCAAGATTCCAAAGTTCATATTACGGTAAAACAAATGCACCTTTACTATCACCGGAAAAGTACTTAGATGGTTACCCGATAGTTGTAATCGATTGTTCTAAACAGAATGAATCGGTAAAATCATCAAGTGTGGATATAAAAATAGAAATGGAATTCAACGCGGCTATACCAGCTAATACAACTGCATACTGTTTAATTCTACATGATAAAATCGTAACATACACACCTTTAACTGGAATTGTTAAAAATGTATTGTAAAAAACCGGTTTTGTTACATTCCAATGCATTCCGCGAGTATAAAAGCAGAGCGTTCAGGTCGCTCCTCATCAGTTTGTTGCCTGTTCTTGTATGGGTAGCATCTTATTCAATATGGCTTCTCCTAGTGGTACACAAGAAAATGTAGTCGATATTGAGAAGGAGATATCCGACTTTTTAGATCTTCAAGGTCAACCGGAGGGAGATGAACACAACGCTTGCGGACAACTCCACGCCAGTAATGATGTTGAGGAAAAAGGTAAAAGAAGAAAGAATGCACAGAAGAAGAAAAGGGATATTGAAGATAATATTTCTCCTAACATATTGAGTGAGGTATTCTTGCGAATATTTTATCCAATCTCATCCAGTTTGGACAAAAGTGTTTTAATCGGTGTTATGAAATCGACGGATTATTCACCTACTGTAATTTTAACTCATGGACCCAAAATGATTTTGTTCACCGATAGTGCTTGGGAATCTTTTATGAAGCACTTGCATCTGCTGGAATGCTATTTAACTAGTAACATGTATGGAAGAAAGACAAGAGTAGGACTTTTGGATTCAAATGTGGAAATTGATATTATAAAGAATCGTGGTGACCATCAGTTGCGGTTTAGAGACACAACAAGACATGATAACAAGATTCAACTTAATCGAGAAGAGTTTTTTATTCTAACCTGTGCAACTGAACCAATAACAAGATACTTGAGACAACTAGTGTTTTCAAGTTCTATTATTAAAGATTATTTGGAAGACACTTTGGACAAACAACCGGACGCACCTATATTGTACGGACCTGTGGATACTTCTATATTTAATAGAGTTCCTCATGAAGTACAAATGTGGAGACAATTGGAAAAATACGCTCAACTACATAAAAAATCAGTAAAAGAGGAAGAAGAGGAAGAAGGAGGAGAAGAATCAAGTGTTAGTGATGAAAATGAAAACAAGGAGAATGTAAAGATGGAAACTTAGATGACAATGGTTGGTTTTTAAAACAATATCAAACGCTTTGTGGGGTTAGGCCTACCGGGGACGGTGCCCACGTTAAATATACACCAACGCGCCGACAACTGTACGGCCTGGTATAAAAGTCGTACCTACCGTGGTGTGGAAATCAGTTGATCTTTGGACTTCGTCATGAGCAGACGAGTGGCCTTCGCAATGGACAAGGAAGAAGAACAAGTAAAGTCCAAACCTGGTATAATTGAGTTCCAAGCGTTTCGGGGTAATGACGATAGATTTATCATAAAAGAACTTGTGTTTTTCGACATCAATACAAGTGTTCCATATACATTTTTGTTCAAACCACCATGTTCTTATTCATCATTAACTAGCAAAGCCGCTACTACCAACAGGTGGATTTCAAAATATTTCCATCATATCGATTGGTATGATGGTTTTGCAAGTTACACAGACTTGTATCACATCATGCATCAGTTTTCAAACAGGTTTACCAATATTTATACAAAAGGACTGGAAAAGAAGAGATGGATCGAAGAATTTACTCATGTTCCGGTTAATGATGTGGACTTGGATAAAAACTACAAGTATACGATGGAAAATGTTTGTATTTGTACTAAAAGTCCAGAACATGAAAAAGATAGACATTGCGCTTTAAAAAACGCCTATAAACTCGCATCTTACCTTCAAAGTGGGGAAGTGGGGAGTGGTGGGGGTGACGGGGGTTATATAAGTGAGGAGCAGACCGGGACCTGGCATGAGTATTACTCGAGATTCCGAGACGACAACATCTCCCAGCAAGAAGACGAAGAAGAAGACAATCTTTAACTCAACCATGGCATCTCACCAGTTCCTGCATACTTTGGTTGAGCAGTTCAATGCTCACTCCAAATCTACCATACTACCTGTCAAGAAGTGTTCCGAACTTAAAGATGAGAAGCACTACATTATCCACGCCATGAAGAAGATGGAGACTACAGTTGGAGAGGCCATCTGCTGCAGTCTTAGCGAGGCACCGTTCACTCCGGGGGATGAGCCCAAGTTCCAAGTCTACCTGCCGAAACGATTCGTCCATCTCCTCCAGAACGAGGATCTGCGCTCCATCCAACCCGGCTGTCTCTACCTGGTTTCCCACGGTTGCACGGGTAGCAATTCCACCGAGTTGACCATCCACATCGTCGACAAGCAGCAGTGTTAGATTTAAGTTTTACTGTTGTACATATGTTATTGTAATGTTTTATAAATAAACCATAAAAGACAAAAAAATACAAAAGACAAAAAATGCAACATATCAATATGTGAGGTTTGTCACATATTGATATGTTGCATTTTTTTTAAACTTCGCGGGTGACCTTGACCTTTGACCTTTGCATTTCACAGTTACCCCCACCACCAAGCTAAAGGTCAAACCTGCTTCGATGCAAACACCCCCACCACTTTTTCATAGTACCCCCAAGCGCTGTGCCTCAGCTTCATTTCAACTCCGACAGTCAACCGTACAACATCAAGATGTCTCTCAATGTACGTTGTGCTAGTTACGAGGAGGTAACCATTAATACTCAGCAGGAGCTGAACGACTTGTACAAGGAGTTGCAGCTGATGGTGGCGCGAGGCTACCGTATAAATGTGCAAGTCTACCCTTGCAATATACGCAATCTCCGACACCCAAAAGAAGAGTCTGAACATTACTCTTCTCCAGCGACTTCATCACTGGCGTCCATGAAGACTGAAGCGAGCCAGACTTTGGATTATTTCAGCTGACTAGCAGTTGTCTTTCTTCTTCTTACCATTGTAGAATATGTTTATTTCTTTATTATATTAAAGATGTAAAAGAGAAAAAACACCTATCTTGTTACTGACATATGTGCTCAGTAACAAGATAGGATTTTTTAAAACACAATTTGGATGACCTTGAAACTTCCCCCACCACTTTTTCCCACTTTTTTATAGTACCCCCAAGCGCTGTGCCTCAGCTTCATTTCAACTCCAACGGTCAACCGTACAACATCAAGATGTCTCTCAATGTAAGTTGTGCTAGTTACGAGGAGGTAACCATTAAGACTCAGCAGGAGCTGAACGATTTGTACAAGGAGTCCGAAAATGAGGTTGTCAACAAAACCGATGATCAACAATTGTGGGACTCCTCTATTACAGAAAAGGAATTACATGCAGCCGTCGAAGCTGTCGAGGAAAAGGAAAAGAACCTCAGGCAGCTCTGGTTGGCTCAGATGAATATTTGCGGATCTGTGCCGCGTGATGATTTTGAACTTCAATGTCAGATGGCGATTACCCAGCAACTAGAAGAAGCCGAAAAGGAGCTAAAGAGTGGAGGTACTATCCGGGTGGAGGTGAAAACTGAGAAACATGAAGAATATAACGAATATGATGATTAAACGTACTGTTGATCCCAATCCTTTTAGTTTAAGTGGTTATGTTATAAGTAAATAGACAAAGTTTCCTTTTTTAAAACTCCATTTGGATGACCTTGAAGTTTCCCCACTACTCTGTAATACCAGCATTGCTCGCTGCAACAAGCATCATTCCTCCTCCAACAACCATGGCGGACACACCTGCTTGCAATGCCATGTCTTCCACCGAAGATGTACCCACTACGAATTGGAAATTGACAATCGACAACGAGCATTATTTAGAAACCATCTGCGATTGGATGAAGTCTATTCTCCTCGACAACCCGGGAATAAAGCTCAAGGTCACTTTAGATTATGATTGGTCTGAAGTTATACTGCAGCAAGACGATCAACAATCACCGGAGTATTTGTCAAATTTACCATTGTCAACCATATATCCTACAAATGAAATGGAAAGGGAAGAAGAGGAGCATGGGGTTTAGAGTTTCTTATTTTTTAAAACCCAATTTGGATGACCTTGAGATTTCCCCCACCACTTCCCATATACCTATAGTGCGCAGGGCCAGACAGTCAGTCGCTCGGTGTCCGTCGTAGGGTGCACATCGCGGTTGCTACTCCAATTCCTGACAATTTGGGGTAGTTCAAGGTCACAACACTTCTACAACTTTGAGGTCATCACACTTTAACTCTGGGACGGGATCAACTTGTAGTATTTCTGTGTCTTCACTCAAGGTCATCACACTTTAACTCTGGGACGGTATCAACTTGTGGTATTTCTATGTTTTTACTCAAGGTCATCACACTTTAACATGCAACTTTAAGGTAGCACCGAAACGGTGCTACCCGGCTTGACATTTTCAAGTTTCCCAAGATCATCGCAATTTCCCCCACCACTTCCCATATACCTAGAGTGCGCGGAGCCGGACAGTCAGTCGCTCGGTGTCTGTCGTAGGGTGCGCATCGCGGTTGCAGTAATGGTCGAATGGGGGCTTCTGGGCCCAGTTCAAGGTCACCCGGGCGTTGTCACATGACGGTTTAGGCAGAGTCACGTTGCAAACTTCAAGTTTCCTCGGCACTTTTGCTGTTTCTCATCGCAAATTCGCTCCAAGTCGTCAAGGTCATGGTAACTGTGACTGAAACTCGGAGCGTAGTGTGAGAAACGGCAAAAGTGCCGAAAAAATTTTAGGTTTCAGCGTGACCTTGACCTTTTGTGGCATCAATGACGTCATCTTGGTGACGTAAGGGGTGATGACGTCATCAGCACGTCATTTCTGTGACGTCATGGGTGTGACGTCATGGATGTGACGTCATTGGTGATGACGTCATCGATGATGCAATCGATGACGTCATCGATGAGGTCATTGACCTCGATGACGTCATCGATGACGTCATCCCTCAGGTGACCTTGAACTGTTCCAAAAGCCCCCATTCCCCACTACTTACCCTTGTATGTAATTACTGTGTATGTGCATTTATATTAAATAGTTTTAGAATACATTTTATTATTTCAACTCTCTTAATAGCACCTCCACATTAAGCGTTAATCAAGGAGTTATTTACAATATTTTGTGTATGTTTAAGAGCTAACCATTGTTAGTCATTATGAGCCACTGTAGAGCCAGAGGCAAAACGCACCAGTGGTTCAAATTGGTACAGCCCACTACAGAGATTCCTACAGTAAGAATGTAAATAAAAATATTAATAAATTAATAAAAAGTCTGAAAACACCCTCTTAAATTTTTTCTAAGGAACCTTTCTCCATCAATAGCAATTAAATTAGAAATGTTTGGTCGATATAAGGTATTATTCTTGTTTTTTGTCTTTGTTTTATGAAAGAGGGAATGCCAAAATTTCTTATTAATCCGTTATACGTACTTGTATATTTGTGATGTTTGGCATGGTATTGTTGTTGGTAAGTAGAACATTATATATTTAAGAACTATGAAGAATGGGGGCTTCACAATGGATTTATGTGGTTCAAATAGCAAAAAATATCCTTTTTGCCATAACCATTTATTTTAAACGGATTATTAGAAGAAAAAAATGTTAGGTCTTAAATGTTTCTTTTATTTGGTGGGTATTTGTTGATCTTTTTATGTTTTTCGGTTGAATTTATAACGTGCAACATAAATTATGTTTTGCTCGGCCCAAGTTACAAGGCTACTAAAGTCAGTGTAGAGAGTTTCGTGACACCCTGTAGAGCTTATTCTTTTATTGAATCTCGGAGGGTGCGAGTCCCCTCCAGGGGGTTGTATGAGATAGAGCCATCTATAGTGATGTATGACCCAATATTGCTAACACTTTTTATCGGGGTTTCAACAAAGTATGGCAGTGTAGACTTCTTTGCCGCCTTAAAAATGTTGTCTTTAATCAATCTATCAAGAATACAGGTAAGTATTTAAATTAGTAAAATATAGTCTTTCAATAACAGTGAAATAAGTATTAATAGAAAGTTTTTGCACATACGGTAAATGAATACGGTAAACGCTAAACGCTATTTCATTTATGGTTTATTCACCTATTTATACTGATTGAAGCTATGAAAAACTTGTTGAAAAGTGATCAGTAGTAGTGCAAAATTGGGGATGCTGGGCCAGTTCAAGGTCACCTAAGGGATGACGTCATCGAGGTCAATGACCTCACCGATGACGTCATCGATGACGTCATCGATTGCGTCATCGATGACGTCATCACTAATGACGTCACTTCGATGACGTCACACCCATGACGTCACAGAAATGACGTGCTGATGACGTCATCACCCCTTACGTCATCAAAATGACGTCACCGACGCCACTAAGGTCAAGGTCACGCCGAAACTTAAAATTTTTTAGCACTTTTGCCGTTTCTCGCACTACGCTCCGAGTTTCAGCCCGAGTCCCCGTGACCTTGACCACTTGGAGCGAATTTTCGACGAGAAACGGCAAAAGTGCCAAGTTAAACTCGAGTTTCTGACATGACTCTGCCTAAATGGGCAATCGGTTATCCCTCAGGTGACCTTGAACCAGCACAACACCAACAATTTCATATTACTGTGACCTTGAAAACCTAACAACGGAGCGCCGACACCGATGCGCACCCCACGACAGCCACCGAGTGACTGACTGTCAGGCTCTGTGTACTCTAGGTATATGGGGAAGTGGAGGGGGAAATCTCAAGGTCATCCAAACGGAGTTTTAAAAAAGTGAAAGAGTAGAAAGACTACTCTTGTGCTTCCTGGGCGACTTCATCAATTTCTAACGGATCTGTAAACCAATCCGATCTGTAGCGGCAGGAGTCCAGAAAACAGGTGCACCACCCATCAGGTTGTCCGTAGCACTTCCGACAATTGGTAAGATTGGAGAAGTGAAACTTAATACACCGCTGCGGACAACAAGTATAAAAGTATTTGGATTTGTAGATTTTGAAAGTTTGTAGTACCGGTGGTGGCAGCTGTTGGTTCTTGCATCTACACCTGCAACATCCGAAGCATTCACATTGCCGGCAGGCCAGCCCATCCACTTGCCACTTTGGTAAGAGGAAACACTTATCCTCACAGCAATAGGTTGTCCCCGTCTCTTCCTCCCAACGCTTCTTTGCACAATATGTGACGCCTTGTATCTCCAAACACCTATGCTCGCAACATGAGATGCGCTTACTTTCCATAGTTGATGCTGCTTTGACGAGGGAGCACGATGAAGTGATGCTGTGGTCAGTGGGAATGGGGTTTATATAAACTAAGGTGAGTGGAGGGGGAAAGGTCAAGGTCATTCAAATGGAGTTTTAAAAAAGAAAAGAGTAGAAAGACTACTCTTGTGTATCTATAGCGATTTCATTGATAGTGAGTGCTTCTGTATGCCAAGTTGATCTGTACTGACAGGCTCCTAAATAATGTTTGCAAAAACCTGCAAAATGATTGTTGCACAATTTGCAGCCAGTTAGCTGTTTTAGTGTGAATTCAATGCAACGTTCAGGGCAACAAGTGTACTTATGCCCTCTCATCTGGTACACATGGAATGTCTTCAACTCTGGTTTCGGCTTCTTCCAAGACTTGCACTTACACATGCATTGACCAAAAGCTTTACATTTTCTACACGCCAGACCATCCACCACATCAATGTCATTCGGCCATGAAAAACATTTCTGTTCGCAACAGTAGTTGAGTTGACTCTCCATGTTGCTGTGGTGAAGGTGCGCGATGAAATGATGCTGCAACCAGTGAGAGTGCACTTTAAATAAACTCAGTGGAGGGGGAAAGGTCAAGGCCATCCAAACGGAGTTTTAAAAAAGATAATTAGTCGTCCTCCTCCTCGTCCGTTGTACTTGGAGAGCTGTCAGACGAAGAACCCCACGCAGGTGCTCCCCAGATGAAAAACAAATCAATTTTAAAACGAAGACCAGGATCTTGCATCATCAATTCCTTTAATTTGTCACATATTAAGTCGACCTTGTGTAAGGTGTCAACAACAAGCTTCCAATTTGTTGGCTCAATATAACTCGTAGTTGAGTCTGCCTCGCTGATAACCACATCCTCCGGCCGTATTGGAGTGTAAAGATGTGTAAAGTTCTTTGGCTGAAGCTGAGGCTCAGGCTGGCTGGAAGTGGAAGGTTGAGTGTGGACCCCTGTCGCATCGAAATCCATAGTCATTCTACATTCAATGTTGGGGTTTTCGTTTAATACATACACCAATTTCTCATGCAACATATCCACTTCTGCCGAGTCTTGCAGATGAACATTCCAGGAAAATGGCCATTCTTCATCCGTAGTGGAGTCAACTTGAGAAAGAGTGCTGTCCGCCATGATAGCTAAGCAAGGAATGATGTGAGCTACAGACTGTGGTAACAGTATTAAAAAGTAGAGGGGGTAAACCAAAAGTATGTGGAGGGGGTATTTTCAAGGTCATTTAATTTGGGTTTTAAAAAGGGAAATAGTGGAGGGGGAATTCTCAAGGTCATCCAATTTGGGTTTTAAAAAAAGGAATGAAGGTTACTCCTCTTCAGCCTCGTTGTCCCCCACATCCTCATTAGCCTCATCTTCATCAACGTCAGACTCGCCGTAAGGGTAGATCGGGGACATCGGCGAATATTGTGGAGATTGTTGACCGTTGTTATCGTCCCCTTGCATTCTAACTTGGGACCAATCATAATTTAAATTCATTTGTATTACTATCCCAGGGTTGTCCCGCAGTATTTCCTTCATCCGTTCGCAAATCGTTTCCAAATAGTGTACACTATCGATCGACAGTGTCCAACCCGTACTTGTACCGACATCAGTAGTGGAGTCAGCTTGGCTGATGGTGTTGTTGTCTGCCATGGTTGCTTGTCGGACAAGGAATGATGGTTGATGTGATGCTCATGCAGGAACATGGTGAAGTGGTGGGAGGCTTGGTGAAGTAGTGGGGGAAGTTTCAAGGTCATCCAAACGGAGTTTAAAAAAAAATGATAACCTACAAAGTAACATTGAAACTTTCCAACTGATGGTGGCGAGCGTTTTCTTCCGCAACCTTGCCGACACATGTAACTATGCCGTACAGGATGAACAGTACAACCATAATAAGTCCAAACAATAAGAGATAGCCGTTCACTATCATAATATTTTCTGAGTGGATCTGCTTTCTTCTTATCGCCCTCTCTTGCATCCTCTTTTCTAACTCGTGGACGAAGTCACAGCATGCGTGAGGACATCTTTCATCTGTTGGTTGGTTTGCCATTGTTGATGTTGTCGGTTTGGCTGTTGAAGATGGAATGAGGTTTCTAATTGCGATGTGCCATGTACACCAATAGTCAAGTGGTGGGGGGTAGCAAAGCAGTGGAGGGGGAAGTTTCAAGGTCATTCAAACTGTGTTTTAAAAAAACCTATCGTGTTACTGAGCTCATGTGTCAGTAACAAGATAGGTGTTTTTTGCTCTTTTAGTTCTTTAATATAATGAAGAAATAAACATATTCTACAATGGTTAGGACAAGAAATACAACTGCTAGTCAGCTGAAGTAGTCCAAGTTGTCTGGCTCGGTCTTCATGGATGTCGGTGAGGAAGCTGTCGAGGAGTGTCCAGGGTCTTCCTTTGGCTGCCTGGTGTTCCGTATATTGCAAGCGTAAACTTGCACGTTTATACGGTAGCCTCGTGCCACCATCAGTTGCAACTCCTTGTACAAGTCATTTAGCTCCTGCTGAGTCTTGATGCTCACCTCCTCGTAACTTGCGCAACTGACGTTCAGAGACATCCTGATGTTGCTAGGTTTGCTGCTGGAGTAGAAATGAAGACAAGGCACAGCGCTTGGAGGTACATGGAAAAGTGGTGGGGGTAAGAAGTGGTGGGGGTAGAAAGTGGTGGGGGTACAGAAGTTTGTTTAAACTGTTCGAAATTTTTTCCATCGATACAATGGCATGGAACAAATAGCGCAGGTGTCCTTGTAGTTTTCAAATCTAAACAACGGTGCTAGAAATCCGAACTGTTTTATACCGCCATCCTGTACGAATCGTCGAAGGTCTCTGACGGCAGCATCGCCACAAGGCCTACAAAACTTTTCCCCATCTTGGAACTTATACCAGGAGTATTCCGAATACCCTCTATTTTCTCTCTTGTACTCTTTGATATCCTGCTTTATTGTTACAGGGATATTTTCTTGTAAACAAGATGGGAACAAATCTTTGTGAGTTATAACTCGTTGCAAGCAAAGCTCGCACAAGGTGCTCATCGTTCGCTAGTTGGCAACAGACTGACAGTGTTCGCATCCAAGCAGGTCTCAATTGTAGCGCGGTAGTGGGGGTAATTGTGGCGCGGTAGTGGGGGTAATTGTGAAATGCAAAGGTCAAAGGTCAAGGTCACCCGCGAAGTTTAAAAAAAAATGCAACATATCAATATGTGACAAACTTCACATATTGATATGTTGCATTTTTTTATGTTTTTTTTTTTGTCTTTTATGATTTATTTATTTATAAAACATTACAATAACATATGTACAACATTAAAACTTAAATCTAACACTGCTGCTTATCGGCGATGTGGATGGTCAACTCTGTAGAGTTGCTACCCGTGCAGCCGTGGGACACCAGGTATAGACAGCCGGGTTGAATAGAGCGAAGGTCCTCGTTTTGTAGAAGATGGACGAATCTCTTGGGCAAGTACACCTGGAACTTTGGTTCATCCCCCGGAGTAAACGGTGCCTCGCTGAGACTGCATCAGATGGCCTCCCCAACTGTAGTCTCCATCTTCTTCATGGCGTGGATTATGTAGTGCTTTTCATCTTTTAGTTCAGAGCACTTCTTCACAGGTAATATTGTTGACTTGGAATGAGCATTGAACTGCTCGACCAAAGTCTGAAGGAACTGGTGAGATGCCATGGTCAGGTTACAGATCGTCTTCTTGCTCGGAGATGTTGTCGTCTCGGAATCTCGAGTAATACTCATGCCAGGTCCCGGTCTGCTCCTCACTTATATACTCTCCGTTACCCCCACCACTACCCACTTCCCCACTTTGAAGGTAAGAGGCGAGTTTATAGGCGTTTTTCAAAGCGCAATGTCTATCTTTATCATGTTCTGGGCTTTTTGTACAAATACATATGGTTTCCAGCATGTATTGATAATTCTTATCCAATTCCACATCATTAACCGGAACATGAGTAAATCCTTCGATCCATCTTTTCTTTTCCAGCCCCTTTGTGTAAATATTGGTAAACTTGTCTGAAAAGTGATGCATAATGTGATACAAGTCCGTGTAACTTGTAAAACCATCATACCAATCGATATGATGGAAATGTTTTGAAATCCATCTGTTGGTAGTAGCGGCTTTACTAGTTAAAGACGAATAAGAACATGGTGGTTTAAATAAAAACGAATAAGGAACACTTGTATTCATGTCCAAAAACACAAGTTCTTTTATAATGAACCTATCATCATTACCACGAAACGCTTGAAACTCAATAATACCAGGCTTGGACTTTACTTGTTCTTCTTCTCCCTTGTCCATTTTGAAGGTCACACGTCTGCTCATTACGAAGTCAGGAGGTCAACTGATTTCCACACCACGGTAGGTACTACTTTTATACCAGGCCGTACAGTTGTTGGCGCGTTGGTGTATATTTAACGTGGGCACCGTCCCCAATAGGCCTAACCCCACAAAATGTTGGTTATTGTTTTAAAAACTAACCATTGTCATTTAAGTTTCCATCTTTATATTTTCCTTGTTTTCGTTTTCATCACTAACACTTGATTCTTCTCCTCCATCTTCTTCTTCCTGTTTTACTGATTTCTTATGTAGTTGAGCGTACTTTTCCAATTGTCTCCACATTTGTACTTCATGAGGAACTCTATTAAATATAGAAGTATCCACAGGTCCGTATAATATAGGTGCGTCCGGTTGTTTATCCAAAGTGTCTTCCAGATAATCTTTAATAATCGAACTTGAAAACACCAGTTGTCTCAAATATCTTGTTATAGGTTCAGTCGCACAAGTTAAAATAAAAAACTCCTCTCGATTAAGTTGAATTTTGTTATCATGTCTTGTTGTGTCTCTAAACCTCAGCTGATGATCACCACGTTGTTTAATAATATCGATTTCCACATTTGAATCTAAAAGTCCTACTCTTGTCTTTCTTCCAAACATGTTACTACTTAAATAGCATTCTAGCAGATGCAAGTGTTTCATAAATGATTTCCAAGCACTGTCCGTAAACAAAATCATTTTGGGTCCATGAGTTAAAATTACAGTAGGGGAATAATCTGTCGATTTCATAACACCAATTAAAACACTTTTGTCCAAACTGGAAGAGATTGGGTAAAATATTCGCAAAAATACCTCACTCAATATGTTTGGAGAAATATTATCTTCAATATCCCTTTTTCTCTTTTGTATATTCTTTCTTCTTTTACCTTTTTATTCAACATTATTACTGGCGTGAAGTTGTCCGCAAACGTTTTGTTCACCTCCTTCCTGGTGACCCTGAAGATCTAAAAACTCAGATATCTCCTTCTCAATATCTACCACATTTTCAGGTGTACCACTAGGAGAAGCCATATTGAATACGATGCTACCCATACAACAGTAGGCAACAAACTGATGAGGAGCGGCCTGTACGCTCTGCTTTTATACTCGCGGAATGGAACAAAACCGGTATTTACAATACATTTTTAACAATTCCAGTTAAAGGTGTGTATGTTACGATTTTATCATGTAGAATTAAACAGTATGCAGTTGTATTAGCCGGTATAGCTGCGTTAAATTCCATTTCTATTTTTATATCTACACTTGATGATTTTACAGATTCATTTTGTTTAGAACAATCGATTACAACTATAGGGTAACCATCTAAGTATTTTTCTGGTGATAGTAAAGGTGCATTTGTTTTACCGTAATATGAACTTTGGAATCTTGCATACATATCGTACAATATGCTGTACTTTTTATTAGCGAATGACACATTTAAATTGTCGTATGGGAAAAATTGTGAATTTAAATAAACTTTAATATTTTTTAAGTCACAATGATCAAATTGGCCTGCATGTTTGGTGATGGTGTCCCTTCTACCTGTTTGTAAACCAAATATAATATACCTGGCTCGTTCCACATAATTAGATGTTTTAACAGTCCAAGTGTGACGATCCGTAGTTGGCAAGCTGGGATGTTCATGGAATTCCCAACTTCTAAAAGGAATTACAATATCACGATCGGCCTTTAACTTTCTTAATAGCAGCATCCTATGCTCGTCAGCTAATTTAACATGTGGAACTCTCCATACAATTTTGTCTAATGTTAATTTCCATTCTAAGTCTGCATCCGTTGTACCGTCTACAGCTTTAATAATGTCTTTATCGTTTGAAGATCTCAACAAAACTAATTCTTGTTTAACATTTAATATTATTTTTCTATAGTCTTCAGCAAAACCAAGCAACAAACGTAATGGAATATGAAAATCAAAATATCCCTTTGCATCTGGACTGATTGTGTCATTTGTAGTTAAAACCCATCCTGCAGGTTGTAGTAAGTTTGTTTCATTAGGTGATGTAGATGTTAACCCCTTTAAAGTTGTTGCAATACCTACTTTTTTAGTGGAATCAACTGTTACACCTGATATTTCGTATCTAATTTCATCAAATAGGAAAGCCATTGGATTATTTATAAATGGAACCTTTGTACCAGTAGTCTTACCATCCTTTTTAGTAACTTTTCCTTCAATATACAAGTAACTTTCACATGGTAGTGTGTAAATGTCTTGATTTTGTATGGGGATACGAATTTCATCGTTATTGTTTAATTTCGATGAAGTGTAAGGGTTGTGGGTGTGATATTCTTTTTCCCATAGTGTTTCGTCGAATGTTGGACCCTGTGCTATATCCAGTATATCCATAATCGGTTAATTTTAATCCAATTCTCTCTAAGAAACGAATGTTCTCACGTGTTAACTTCTCCACAGCTGAAGAGCTACTAATGCGGTTTCCCGTAGGTTGTTCGCTTTTAAATGTTAAACCCATGATTTTGTATTAAAGTGTAGATTTTAAATGTAATCTAACCGTAATAGGCTCTTCTCTGAAGTCTACCAAGTTACCGTCTTGATCCAACACGCTCAACACGATGTCTGAAATGAAAGTGGTGTTCAACGGTAGATATACCAGGTTTTGTGGCTTTTCAACAATTTTAAATCCAGGTGGTACACTTGGGTAAAATGTATGTATGATATGGGTGTTAGCCCCATCCCTGTAAGCTCCTTGTATAATGTTACAAGTTATGTCTATACTATTGACTTTTAATATTGTTACTGTTTTCTTACCGGAATGTGTTATATCTGGTTCTAAAACAGGCTCATCGTTGGAAAATCCTAATAAATCACCAATTGAGTTTGGTTGAGTAAAATCTATATAATATTTGGAAGTAATTTCAGCTTTCATCGTATTATTATTACCTTTTAATGTTATATTGTCTTTTCCCATTTTAGTTTGCAAAAATTCATTTATATGATCAATTTCATAAGAACCTGTGGGTAACCTGCACTCTTGTAAGTTTGTAAATTTCCCACTGGCATCTTTTCCCTTATAATAATGCAATACATTATTTTTACCTTCCGTAACATTGGGAATAGAGTTGTAAGTTGTAAAATCCAATAGTGCCGCCTCCCAAAATCTTCCTTTTTGCAAGCGTAACGCTGGAAACAGGATACTTCGTAAAGTGGACGATTTTCCTGTTAATGATACCGTATAGGAAGACATCTCAATAATGACTGATACTTTTAGCTAGAAATTCCAAACATAAATGGCCGCATATTGAAGTATTATCAGGTTGTTCTCTTTTATAGTTATAATATATGTTTTTAGCAGATTTAAAGTAATTTTGAAGTTCTTTTGGTAATGGCAAATTACCAAAACTATCAAAATAATATACATTGTTATTTAGTTTCTTATAACAAACCCAATGGGTGCCAGGGCCTTCAGTATTATCCAAATTTACAATTCCAGTCTCATTTTGCCACATTTTCTTTGGTAAACTGTCTCTCATGAATACTCCGCGGAAAAATGGAATTTTTAAACAGGAAATATATTTAAATAATTCAACATTAGTTAACGCTTTATGCGGTATAACCAATTGATTTCTTTCATTTAATACGCACGATAAGGTCTTAGGTAAAGACCTGCCCCGTTTTTTACCATTGACCACACGGTGGGCTTCTTCCTGCCTTTTCTGGTAGATCTTCGTCTTCTTCTTATATTTCCTCCATGTTTTCTTGTTGTGGACTTCCTTTTTACCCTTCTTCTCCTCCTTCTTCCACCTCCTACTGCTGTTTTAGCCTTCATACCTGCTGTTACTGCTAAAGCTGCTGCTTTTTCTGCTATGCTAGCGTCACTTGATTTTACTCGTTGCCAAGCTATGTCCGCAAGCTTTCTGTCTGCAATCGACCTATTTTTTGAATCGGCAAACGTGGAATATGCGATATCGTGTTCTTTACAAGCTTGATCTAACTTATTTATGCCAGGATCGCCTCTTTCCAGTCGTTTTTTCAATTTAGTTCCTGGTCCGCAATACTGATAACCTCCCGGTATATGGAATTCGTATGGTAATGCGTCTATTGCTCTATTTACAATGGATCCTACTGGAAGTCGTTTTAAAGCTTTACTTAACAGAGAAACAGCTGTGGACGTGATCCCACCTCCTTTCCTTACAGTGTCACGATATGGACTGATGTACTGGAACGTCATTATTGTCCTTTTATAATCAAAATGTACAACTTATGTGTTACCTCTATGACGAGTTGGACATAAATAAAGTCGTTTATTGTGATCTTATATTAAATATCAATATCACCCCAATCTGATGATCTAAATTTTTGCGTATTAGGGTTAATAAAGTATTTATTAAAAATTTCCCTTTTAATCCAACCACCTCTAGAGGATTCAGCAAAAGTATTATGACTCGTTTTTCCTTGAAGAATATCCGATGTAAAATGGTTGTGTAAATCAAATAACGCATTACCTAAAACTTTTACAAGAAAATTAACAGTGACGGCATTATCCACATGTTCAGGGTCTTTAAGGTCTGTTATACGTTTATTATTACAAGTATACACTTTACTATCCTTAAATGATGTTGTGATGGTCTGTCCTACAGTTGCAGCATCATTTGGGTGTCTTCCTGCTCTCAATTTTGTAATATTGTTATTATTACATGTAAAAACTGCAAAGTGTAAATTTGGATCTAGATGTACGGTTTGTGATAAAGCAGCTGCATCATGATCCTCATGACCCCATGACACATTTGATAACTTTTTATCCATGCAATCCCAAGCATTATTTTTGTATGTTAATAAATTAAATTTTTCATTACCTTGAACAAAGTCATCCCCTTGCTTCGATACTACTTGATCTTGTTTTACAAAAGAGGTTGTTTCTTGTTTTAAGGTTTCCATCATTTGACCCACTGTTGCACCATCTGATGGCGCCGAACCATCTTTAACATTTGCTAAACAATTATTAAAACAATCTATAACCCCTACATCACGTATGATACAATGATCTTTAATATATTTTAGATTTACAGCATCGTTTTCAGTTTTTGGATAACCTATATCATTAATAACAAATTTATAAAAAGAAAATCCATCTTTTGTCTTTTCAGGTATCAAGGAATGTAAATAGCGTCTATTTACGCTGTCTTTTGCATCTTTAGGGTCATCTACGTTGGATATACGTTTATTGTTAGCACTATACGTTTTCCCATTGAATTTTAACGTATTTTTTAATTCAGATGACAAATAACCTTTGTTTATTGCATCACCGTTTTGATTTGGTTTACCAACGTTGATAATTCTATGATCTTCTGCATCATATGTGTTATTTTGTAGTCTTAATGTTGGTGATATCTTTTCCTTTAATATTTTTAAATTTATTGCATCATTTTCGTCTGTAGGATCTTTTATGTTTTTTAACCTTTTATTACTAATATCATAATCTCCTTCAGGTGTTTGTGGTAAACCAGCACTTCTTTTTAAACTATTCGCATAATATAATCCATCTGAGGAATACCGTCCGAACTTGTCGACACTCATGGTGCAACTGAATAGTAATCTAGGGAGTAACGCATTTTTATGAGATTACCCCACGGTTTCGGAGTTCATCCACTAAAGCCACCCATTCATTTTCCAATCCAGTATGACCCGCTTCTTTAGCTTCATGTATTAGTTTCATTCTATCCACCAATTTATTGATATTATTGTAATAAATCACATTTGTGTTATATAGTTTCTTCATTAAACCTGTACCCGTAACAGACTTACTTCTTTTTCTTCTTTCCTGAGCACTTACATCCAAAGTGGATGCCATAAATCTTCGTTTTACAGGTTTTCTTTGTGTTAACGGCATTGTTTGTCTTCTAGTTGGTATTAACTTGGATACAAATTCTCTATATTTTAAAGACTTAGATCTAAATGGAAGTTGGTCAGGTAAATACCTTCTCCTATATGCATTTGTCTGTTCCAAGATCTTTTTATATGCTTCCATGTCTTTTTCTTTCACTAACGATACTGAAGGCTTATTTTCAAATAATAATTCAAATAATCCTTTTGTGCCCTTATACCTTTGATCACCAATAACAATATTATCATGTTCGTCAACGTTTAACGGGCTATTACCTATCATTAAACCATCTTCTGTTAATCTCGCTCCTTAACTATGGTAATTCTTATTAGGAATTGTTCCGAGTAACATTTTTACCATGTATTTCCTTCCTAAAGGTCCTTTGTTATGAATGTTTTCACCCAACAAGCTTATGTTTGACGGTCCTTCTCTTTTTTCCTCTTCACTAGCAGTTCGTGCGTCTTCAGGTCCCCTTTCACTATATCCTGGCGATTCTAGCTCTCTTTCAGATTCTGCACCGGTAAAGCCACTATATGTAGAGGATTCCGGGTCTTCATCACTAAAACCTTCATATTTTACACTTTCTCTTTCAAACTTTGTGATAGGTGCAATCGCATCTCCTTCCAATACAGGTTTGGCGACTTTTTTGTTTAATTGTTTCAAGGGTTCAGTAATAGGTTTAAAGGTAGATTCAAGGAATTTCTCCCTCTCGCTAATACCTAGTTTTAATGCTCTGTTTTTAGCCCGAATAGAATCACTAAGTGATTTTATTTCTTTTACTAATTTTTCTTGGTTTACCATGTTTGTAGCAAGACGTGTTGTACAACAATGAATTTTTTATACCATGTTCAATGTATTAATATAAACTTATCAAATCCTATCCTGTATCGACCATTCTTTAGCGGTTGTTCCTTCATAATTGTTAGGAACCCATACTTTTCAGCCCAAGCCTTTCCACATAACTCTTTAAATCGTTCAAATGTCATATCCGCATTTACATGATCAAAATATATATGTTTTAGGTTGGTTTCGTCCTGTTTAAATACAATTAACATGTTTGCATTGTCTCTAATGAGTTGTTTACGTATTTTGCTGTAAGTTTGGCCAATATAAATGCTATCTATGTTGTTATGTCGACCCATAGCGAAGTAATTCCTTATTGTGTTTTGGTTTTCACAAGATACATCATCAAATATGAACACAGAGAATGGTTTAGCTTCTTGTGGTTGCATGACACTCTCGCTTGCATTAAATTTTAAGTATTTAACTTCAGGCACATTATTCAGTATTTTTTCCAATAATTGATACTTTGGTTGTTGTAGTGATTTTGAAAATACATATAAATTATTAAAACGTAATCCTTTAGGGTTTGTAATCAAATTGAATACTACATTAGTTTTTCCACAGTTGGAAGGTCCGGTAACCAGACAGCGCACGGTGTTTGGTAACAAATTGCCATGTTTCCCACTATTGAATTCTGAATTATCCACTGTGAGTTCATCTATATTATTAATGGTAAAACTCTCTTTTTGTGGTACTATCTCCATCCTTTGTAATGGTTCAACCTAAAATGATTCTTTATCGTTATATCAAATCCTTTTTAGGTATCCAAGAATCTTCCGTCTTATTAAATCCTAACCATCGTACTTTAACCTTATCTTTTTTCCGTTGCAACACCTTTTCAACTAAATATACATCACCTACTGTTGATTTTAACATTTCATGTCCATAAAACCCTTCTTCAAGCAATTGTCCTTTATTATCTTTTAAAATATATGTCTCGGGTACTGTAGGTTGTACTTTGAATACAGTAAAGACCTCATTGGTCCAATTTGGCAGATATCTTTTACTAAATACACCTTTATATTTACTTATTCGCACTTTATCACCAACGTTAAATTTTTTAGGTTTTAGTTTTTCAACTTTTGGTTTAGTATTCATTTTTATACGTTTTAATACAAGGTTTTCATTTTTACTAGTTACTTGGTTTGGTTTCATCCCGATAGTCCTATGAAATTTGTTATTATAATCGTTTATAAGTTTTGGTAACATATCAATCCATATGTGCGATCCTCTGTTGGAAAACATTTTATACATTGCACTTTTTAAAGTTCTGTTGAATCTTTCAATTATTGAGGCTTTTACCTCTGAATAGGTTGGGTAATGGTTTATATTGTGTTTTTTCATTAAATTTGCAAATTCCTTATTAAAATATTCTTTTCCATCATCTGTTTGTAAATGTTTAATAGTATGTTTGTCTTTTTGTATAGCTATTTCCATTGCTTTTGTAACACTTTTGCCGCTTTTATCTTTTAGCGGTAAAGCATCCGCCATTTTTGAAAAACAGTTAATAACAGTCAATATGTATTTATATCCTTTATTTTGTTTGCTATAAGGAATCATTTCGATTAAATCCGCTTGATATAAATCATTAATTCCTTTTATCACAGTATTTCTTCGTGGAAACTTTCTTCTTGCAGGTTTATGAAATTCGTTGACAATTTGTTGCTTCAAATCCTTCATATTGTAGTTTCCAATGTTTGTTGTGTCACTTGTATAATCACAATGAATGTTGTCTTAAATATTCACATCATTTATATAGGTCACGGTCACCCAAACTTGTGTAAAAAAATGGGGAACACGGCGTTTGACTTGCCGTGTTCCCCAATTTTTTACGGAAGGAGAAAGGAATAAGGTCGAAGTTGTAGAAGGACGAAGAATAGGTTACTAGTTGATAGGGTTTAGAGAGTAGTGGCCAAAAGGAAGAGTGTGGATTTTGTCGGGCATAATGTGTCTTTTATCATCTCGAGCTGACAGCGCTTTTTTAATTTCGGTGACACTGTAGACTTGATGCTTGAAGCTTCGGATATTGTTGAATGTTGCTGATATTGTAGTATCTTCAAACAAACAAGTCTTGTAGTGGTCAAATGTCACGTGTTTTTTCAAATAAGATGTCTTCACTCCTTTTGCTTTCTTGACTGTCGGTGTGTTGTTCTCGTGGTACATCTTAAATGAATACAATTTCGCCATCAGCGCCACTATTTCTTCTAAAGGCATTCCATTTGCTTCATCTTTGAATTTTCCAATTACTTTTTTATTTCTTTCATTAAAATGTGGATGGTTCTTCGGATAGTCAGAAAAGTCGAAATCTTCTTTGTATGGAAAAGTCCTTAGGTCTTCATACATGTCCAAAGTCTTTATCCAGTAGATAAACGCGTCCGTATCCATGTATGCGACTCCAATGTTTTCCCTTCCGTAGTGTTTAACCATTTTGTTATAATGGAAATCATACATCAGGGTTTTACTGATGTCCAAAATAGACATACCTATGTATAACGGACGGTCCATGACTATTGTTGTTTTCTTCATACTGACAGCGACTAGATTTTCGTTTATAATCATGGATGTTCCGAAATTTGGTTTTTGCACTAATTTTTCCAATTTCCTAGAATCACTCACTAATTTTACATTTTTGTGTTTTCTTTTGTTCTCCAAGGTCTTCCCAAAGATGGCGTTGTTCATTAATTTATAGAAGTCCTTTTCAAATGCTGTTGTCGCTGCAGCTCTTCTTGTAGTGTTGGAATCAATATATGGTTTCAACCAACAAGACTGGGTGAATTCAATTGCTCTATGAATTCTCACTATACGTAGACCCAATTCAAGAGCCTGTTGAACTACCCAGTAGTGAGCCACATACCGATCTTTATTCTCCAAGGTCATCATCAATTTTGGCCATCTTCCTGTCGGTGAAACTTCAGTCTTAGCTAGGAGAGGCAAGTCGTAGTGATGGTCATGAAGATGCTCCGGGTATTCAAAATCACAGTCCAAAATATAGCCTTTTGGACCATCTTTTGGAATCTGTGAGATGTGTCCGATGGTGGCCAGGTCGATCCATTTGAAGTCAGTGTAGGGAAGCGGATTTGACATTGCCCAACCATAAAGGTTGTTTGCGTCAAAGTAGCCAAGGTAGACCGATGGTTGTTGCTCGTCGAAGCCGGGGATGTACTTGTTGTTGGCTTTGACATGACGTGTTACAGCTTGTGTCAAACCGCCCCGTACACCAGATTCCATCATGAGCACCATATCTATATCTGTTAGAAGTTCCAATCGACAGTTGGTTGACTTTAGCATAGCTTGCCATGCTAATCCTGGAGATGTGTACGAGTGTAGAGGGTCCAGTCCATAGGCGGAGAAGCAGGTGTTTCGAAATTCTTCCATCACATCGCACAGCAGAGTTACGTCCAATTTCATATAGAAGTCAGAATATTCCCCTAAGGTTTGAATGTTTAGTTGGTTCCAAACATTACAAGCATGATTGTAGTCTTCAACGGAGATTTCACTTTCGTTTAATTTGCTGTTGAAGGCTTCAATCGGTGGCAGACTGGTTTCTTCAAACTTTTCTGTAGATGTTATATAATCATAGGGGAAAACTCCTTTCCGTAATACTAGGTCCAATTTATCTTCAGGTACAATTTTGCTGGTTTCTTTTAAGTCTTCTCTTCTTAGGTTCTCTGACAATTTGGCTAAACTAGATGGCATAAATCTGTAAGAGTCTACGAAGCGAAGTTTAATTTTACCTACTGTTTTTGAAAAGCTGATGTACTTTTCCAATGTTGTAGCAAGAACATCAATTTTACCGTCATCTCTTCCTAACTCTGGAATAATAAAGTGGGAGTCGTAGCCGCTAAGATTGTGTAAAACGACAGGAATAAAGTTTGGCAGTTTGTAATTTATATTGCATGAATTACAAGCAGCTCCTCTGTATAACCCTGTCAGGTGATCGTGATCTCTTACTTTTGGATTTTCTTCACTGAAACTCTTTTTGCATAAATAACATCTTGATGCTGAATTGTATTCTTCTTGTTGATTTTGGTTCAAAGGTTCCATAGGTAAAACATTACCGAATAAGCGTTGCACCTTTTCAGCAATGTCATACAACTGACCTACAAAATACTTAGCGGCTTCTTCACCACGGTAAAGTATTGGAGTGGATGTTAAACCATAGTCTTGCAATTGGTTTTCAGACAAGGTTGATTTCACTAGTAGACAGAAACTGTTGGGTTGATGCAACTGATATTTCGTTCTTCTAGTCACTTCACCGTCCGGCAGCTCCTGTGACACTAACGTAGATTCAAAATCTGCGTAGATGGCTACTGGAATCCTATATTGGTGAACTGTCTTGTTAAATTGGATAAACGCTCGAGATGGTGGTGGCAGACTAATCTTTACTTCATAATTTTCGTTACAAAGTCTTTTGTGTTCAATCAACCATTCTGATCCTCCACGTCTTAGTTCTTTATATGTGAAGCAGAAACATCTTTTACACACTGTTAACCTACTTTTATGTTTTGATAATTGATTCCATACCAAGGCTACAAAGTCCTTTATCCATACATAATGGGAAATTTCACCCTTCGTTATCAATAGCAAATCCGTGTGGTTTCTTTGCTCATCTTTTACTACCCGCAAAGGATAAACGTTGTTCGAATCATCCAGACCAAAAACATTGACTGAAACGCCAGGATTTTTCTTTTCAAATTTGTCAATGTCTTTCAAGGTAACTGGGTAGGTGAGACCTTGAAAGTTGTAGCGGTGTTCATTCTCGTAATATTCTCTACCAACTCTACAAGGATGATCTTTAACATACTTGGTTATCATTGCATATTTAAAACATTCATTACCTTCATTTTGCACATTCCTACACGAGTTGGTGTTTTGGATTTTCTTTGGTAGAGGGATAAAACTACTACCCCTTAAACCATATCCATGCTTATGAACCCTTACATCCATACCTTCAATTGATGACAAAGTCCATCCAGATCCCCTTCCTTCATGTTCTTGAAGTTTGGTTATAAGTTCCTCCAAGCATTCTTCAATAATATCATCGATGTTGGAGGCGAAGGTAAGGGTTCGGTTTTTGGTAATGAACGCTCTCAATGCTGTTTCACCATCAGTATTGTTAAACATAGCCTCTAACACCATTCCAAATTTAATAAAATTTAATCTTTGTAGTTCTTCCCTCAAGGTTCCACCAACAAGTTCCTTAGCCTGGGTTATAAATGTTTCCAGTTCCAATTGAACATTATTAATTTTGAAATGTGTTACAACTCGTCCTGGCAAGGCCGTGGTGCGCAGTTGTTTCACATCTTCCAGTTCTTCTTCAGTGTCCTCTTCTTCAATGTCCTCTTCTTCAGTGTCTTCTTCTTCTTCTTCTTGCATATAATTTTCTTCTTCAAAAGGTCTTCTAGCAGTAGATGGTCCAGCACCAGCAAATTGGATCACACTAGGTCTTCTTCTTTGCATTTGCTGTAGATAGCTGTCCCAGTAGTCCGTCTGCTTCTGGTGCTCTTCCAAAAACCGGTCAATTGAGTCTAAGTCTATTTCATCCATGGTAATATCTTCTTTTCTATCTTCGTCTTCATGTAATTCTCTGTGTAGGGTGAAAAGATCTTCGTCTTGAAAGATTTCCCCACAAATGTCGCAAAGAGCCATTTCAAACAGTTTGGCTTTGAATGCACACTCTGTGAATGTCCACGCAATAATGAGCAGCGCGCTCGACCGGGACCCTTTATATCCGAGGCAGATAGGTGGGGAAAGTGACGTCATATAGAAACAGGTTATCACTCATGTGCTAAATTTAGCCTTTACACCACCGTTTGTAATACATTTATCAGTAGGCTTGATAAATTGATGATATTTCGTCTAGATTCAATAATTTGTACAAGTTTTTTCAAAGACGTCTGTTTGAGCAAGTTTATGTAGGTCAAGGTCATTTGGAATTATTATTTTGAGCGGGGAATAGAGCACTAAGCAGCATCATTTACTACAAAGTGCTCTATCCCCCGCTCACATTCTTTTTTTTTAACTTTTTGTTTAAACTTTTTACAACGGTGAAACATCACCATCAGAGTCTGAATCATTCTCATCACGAAATAGGTAGCTGTGACAATACATAATTCTTCTGGCTACTAACATCCTATCCATTGGACGATGAGGAGTGTCTTGTTCTTCTTCAATTTCCGACTCAGATGATGACTCTAATGTTTCGTAGGCGTGCAAGTCCACTTCATTGTCCATTGAACCAGCTTCGTCAGAGTCCGTTTCAATATCTATTATTTCTTCCTCCTCCTCTTCCTGGTCAACCGCGGGTAGTTGGTCCTCTGCTTCTATAACTTCTACAGGTATTACCTCCAGAATTGAAAGGATTCTGTCGCGATGGAACACGGTGTTGTCAAGCGGAGCCATAGTATGAAAGTGGTGTATCTATCCAATTGGTTTGCCCTTTTTATACCCCCACCAACTATACATTTTATGTGGGTCAAGGTCACTTAAAGATACCCTTTGAGCGGGGGATAGACCACTAAGCAGCATGCTAGTCCATTGCCGCAAAGTGATCTATCCCCCGCTCTGTTTTACAAAACCTCAATCAAGTCCAAGTTCGAGTCCTGTTTAACACATTTTATTCTAATTCCAAATCCAATTTAAAAATTTCAATTTCACAAGGCTTACAACTCTGATGTATCAAACACTCCAGCTCCCTAAACATATCGTCCAGTTCGTCCAAATTATGATGTCCTACTTTTAACACATGGAGATGGTTCATGCTTTGCATTGTAGCATGACCATCAACAAACAAGTTTCTTTTCCACGCTAACATAAATTCGCAGTTTTCTTGAAAGATCCTTCTCACCAAACACTCATACACAGCCGTCAACATGTCTCTACAATCTTCATAATGCACCATCACAGAATACCTGTCCAAGTTAGCACCAAGCAGCGATCCACTCATTTTTTCTAGCGTTCCACTGGAAAGTCCAAAGCAGAATGAAGTCGAGATGTACAGACCCCCTTTTTATACCAGTTAACCGGTTGTTCTTGCTTTAAAGTGGGTCAAGGTCATCCAATGCTACCCTTTGAGCGGGGGATAGACCACTAAGCAGCATGTTAGTCCATTGCCACAAAGTAGTCTATCCCCCGCTCTGTATTCCACACACACACACACACACACACACACACACACACACACACACATGTCTCTGTTCAAGTCCTCTATTACATACCCAATATATATTCAGTTCCTTCATCATCACTATCACTCATCACTGCTTCCACAAACTCCATCGGGTTAAAGTTAAATTGTTTCAATTGTTCTTTTAAGTTTTCAATTTGTTGGTCCTTTACTTCTAAAACACTGTGAAGGTGTGATATGTAGTCCGCTGCCTCGTTGATGCTTGCTACTCTGGGATCGCCTAACTTCAAGCTGGGAACTACACCCTGCAGCCTGAAGTACGCCATACGCCTTTCTTGCTCCTGCCGTTGACCAGGACTGAGCAAGCCTTGCCCGTCCTGGCTCACCTCCAGCAAGGTCCGTAGCATCGGAGCTTTGCAGGCGTTTGCCCGAGCAACAGTTATGCTATGGAATGGTCGAGCAGGTCCACGAGTAGCAGGCAGGACGTTGGCAGCACGCCTTCTTGAAGAAGAGGAAGCCCGAGAAGTTTTGCAGTTGGAAGCCATGTTAAAGTGCGGTATTCGGCTAAGCGGTACAAAGCAGAATAACCAAACTGCACATCAATACCCGTATATATATACACTTATCAGTGGTGGGGGTACTAGCTAACCTTGGTAAAGTGGGTCAAGGTCATCCAGGAACATTACCAGAACGGGGGATAGATCACTAAGTGGCATGTTAGTCCATTGCCACAGAGTGATCTATCCCCCGCTCTGTATTTCACATTCACGCACACATTCATACAAACACACAAGTCCCAGTCCAAGTCTTTACCCACACACCTATCCACTCTCATCCTCACTATCATCACTGTCCAACAGGCTTTCACACTTCCTAATTAGTTTTTCCCATTTACTCCGGATATGAAGTAGCTCACTGCGAGTATTCTCTAGCATTCTGTCCCTTTGCTCTATCACTTCATTGTACCACTCGATGATGCTTGGTGATGTCTGAGTTGATGCGTCCGATGTGGTTGGTTGAGAGGCTCCGCTGCTTCGCAACTCCTTCCTCACAGGACCAAAGCCGGAGAACCGGACACGACTCCTTGATGAAGGCCCCGATCGGATTGGCCCAACACCTGAGGTGGAGTTAGAAGAAGAAGCTGAAGACATGGCGTTCGGCTTAACGGTTGCAAGCTGAATGAGCGGACAGTGGATTACCACTCCTATATATACCTATTTGTAGTGGTGGGGGGCGGGGTGGGGGAGGGGGTGGGGGTTATACGGGGGGGGGGGCTAAAGGACTTCCACTAAATTTCCTTTAGTCTTCGCGGTCATCGGTTTTACATACCTTTAGCACACCCATCATTTTGGTTTCTTCAATAACTTTACACACCTCAAAAACCCAAGCAAACAGCTCATCTATGTTGTTATAATTAATTTTTGTCCAGTGTTCATACTTATAAGTTTGGTTGTTTATAATACATAAATAAAATGTAGAACCATCTCGTCTTATACAGTACTCAACTTCCATTCTATGACGGTTTAGCACTTCCCAAGGATGGTGTTGATCTATCAAGAAGTCACCACCTTTGTAATTGTACCGTGACATGTTTACCACGGAGTACAGAAACAGACTGAAGCAAATGAACGGCTCATACAAGCTTATTAAGAGCGTTAGAGTGGGGGTATCATGTAATACACGACATTAGTTGTAAGGTTAGCACTTTACTTTAAACTGTAATTTATATGGGTCAAGGTCATTCGAACTTTGAAAAATTTTTACCTCCAAACACTTGTAGCAAGCTACAAGTGTTTGGAGGTAGGTTTTTATTTGTTAAAGATTTTTGTAACTTAGTCTTCACCCTCAAGGACACGGTTTGAGATTGTCCCAGTGACTTTACATCACCGATAGGTTAAAGTATTATACAAGTAAAGTATTTTTTTTTTATTACTTGACTTGTATAATACCCCTCTCCCTTACTTTAAGAGGGTTAGGACTAAATTTGGAAAAATAATTTGGAAAAAGAATTTTTGTTTTTTTAAATATCGTCCAACACAACCTAACAATTTAGAATTTCTTTTGGTAGGCCTACATCCTAATCCATTTCCCACACAGATTGGCATCCTTCCCTTCGTATTAGATAGCCTTTTTTATGGATGAAAAATTGTCTTTGTACCATCCGAACGGGTACTTTCATTGTATGAAGGCGGCCATCACCTTTTACAATGATTTCTACTTTGGCATCAAAAGCTCCATAAGTTTGAGCAATAAAATAATATTTTTCATCCACTTTAAGTCTTCTAATATCAAGCGGTTGCGGACTGTGGGGATGTCTGGGTTGGGATGTTCTAGACCTAATGTTGTTAAGACTGTAGGGTCTTACTCTCGGAAGATTGATATTTTTGTTCAAGTGCGTTTGGCAACGGTCTTTATCTAAAACAGCAAACTTCTGACAGCAAAGAACCCCAAAGTCTTTTGACATCCACACGTAATCGCATTTATTACCCTTGCCAGCAGGGACTTTAACACGCTTACGTTTTTGTGTTGGACACTTTACTGGAGTGTTTTGGAGCTTGTCAGGTTTAGGCTGGCTAGAAGGAATGGGGGTGGGAGGTGAAGGTTTAAGTAGGTCAGAAGGTAGGCTGCAGACAATTTTGGGTGGGGTAGGTGAACGGGTTAGGTCGATCGTGGGGAGTTCGGGGGAGAAGATTGATTTACGGGGTGGTTTGGTTGGTGTAGGTGGCATGGGGGATATGGGTGAGGGACATTGGGATTTGGTGTAGGATAGGATTTTCTTCGTGCGACTGTAGGGGGTTATCCTCGACCTTGACGCCACTTCGAACACCGCAGACTCCGATCCTGAGTCTGATAGCAGCGAGAGTGCTGGAGAAGCTATCAGGACTCGTCCGCTGGGGTTTTTTGACGATGCCGCAGGTGCGCCAACCTCTTCCGATGCTGCAGGTGCGCCAACCTCTTCCAATGTTGGTGGCAATGGTGACAGGCTAGGCATCGAGGCAGGCTGCGGGTGGCGGCGGTGGCGGCGGTGGCATCGTCAGAAAGCTCAGAATCTGTGATGTCATGAGGTATTCTAGGATCGGAGCGGAGGACGATGAGGGCTGAGACGTGTTGGCCGAGGTTGATGAAGCTGGTGGGTAATTCTTCAGCTTAAGACCCATCTTGATGAAAGAGGATTGAAATCTCAGGAGCGAGAGAGAGAACCGGTCGGTACTGGATCCTGGACTGGAATGAGAAGTGCATGCCGCCCGGCCGCCTTATATCCCCACCGGGGCTTGCCACGCCCAGGATATCAAGGGTGGGGGTGAGGGAGGGGGTGGGGGTGGGGGTGGGGGTGGGGGTGGGGGCGGGGGTGGGGGTGGGGGAGGGGGGAGGGGGGGGGGGTGGGGGGGGGTTCAATTTAAAAAAATAAGCCTCACTTAAGGCATTTATGTTACCATCGCTGAAGCCCCCAAAAGACACACTTATGGACGACTCAAAACTTGTGTGTTACTTATACCTGACTTGTACATTTTTTAAAAGACCCTAATATATTTACCGTATTAATAAGACCTGACTGTTAAAGAATTTGAAAACTTTTATATATTTAGGTCAAGGTCACAGAAAAACTTTAAAAAAATTAAGCCCCACACCCCCTATGGGGTGTGGGGCACTTGGGTTGTCATCGCTGTAGCCTCCGAAGAGACCCAACTATGACAACAAGGCAACATCCAATGTCGTGTTCCCTTCGCCACGCAAGACTTGTAAACATTTACTGCATTGTCTTTTCAATAGCTAACAAAACATTTACTTAATTTTGAGAGAGGTTGAGGACAGCCCTAGTGGCTTACGTCCTCGGTCCGAGTGCAGAGGCTGCCGCAAATTGGCCACAGCTGTGGTCTGCATGCCAGCGTACAAACGGACCGGTTCCCAACCCAGCCGCAATATTGCATGCCTGAGAGGACCCATGCTAACATTGGTTTAAAATTGCTTTACACGGGGTCTACTCCCGTACCCTATCTTTAATATTTAACTTTATCAATGCAGTAAATTTTTATAAATCTTTGTGGGTCAAGGCCACACGGACATTAAAAAATTTCGGCCCCCGTACATCCATGGCGAACCACGAATGTTCGGGGGCCTTGGGGGCAAAAACACAAGTAACTATCAAACTTTCATTTACATAATTTTGAGTTTCCAGAAGGGAAACAAGAGGTTGAGGACAGCCCTAGTGGCTTACGTCCTCGGTCCGAGTGCAGAGGCCGCCGCAAATTGGCCACAGCTGTGGTCTGCATGCCAGCGTACAAACGGACCGGTTCCCAACCCAGCCGCAATGTTGCATGCCTGAGAGGACCCATGCTAACGTTGGTATAAAATGCTTTTACACGGGGGCCTACTCCCGTTCCCTGTCTTTACAATTTACTTTGAGCATTGAAAAAGCTCAAGGGGGATTGCTAAAACAAGCATATACACTTTAGAAAATATAACACACTTACAACACACAATTGAGCTCAACGTAGTCAATGCTGGAACAAGCACATACACATTAAACACATATGACAAACAAGACACAAAGGATAAAAGACACACAGGAGACATAGGGTACAAGTAAAACACTCTCATATAAAACAATTCGCAATACCCAAAACGCAAGCGCAATATCTTACAACTAATACAAGTCTTAAAGTTAGAGTAGACTTCGCTAAACACTGAAGGCGCCATTCAGTGTTTAGTGATGCCTATGGCGGTCCGTCCCGATCGTTCACGTTCAACGCGCGGGAGCGGACTGCGAGCCGGCTCTGGCCAGGCCCCCTTATATCCCCACCGGGGCTGCCACGCCCAGGATATCAGGGGTGGGGGAGGGGGTGGGGGTGGGGTGGGGGTGGGGGTGGGGGTGGGGGGGGCTCGCACTTTTTGTCGGGGGGGGGAGGGCTCGCACTTTTTGTCGGGGGGGGGGGCAGGTAGGTTAAGTGGGTCAAGGTCACCCACAACACTTGTACTCTAAGTGTTGGCTATACCCCCACCACAACTGGGTCCCTAGGCTGCACAACACCGCTTCGCCAGTATGTCTCCGGCTTCCATGCGGTGCGTCTCGCTGTTCTCTAGCTCTCTATATGTAAGTAATTTTACAAGTTCTGAATGTAGGTCACTACACTTTAACTCTGGGACGATATCGACTTGTAGTATTTCAGTGTTCTGACTCAAGGTCATCACACTTTAACTCTGGCACGTCGGTTATCGTACCAGAGGTGCTCAATAACCTAACTTGTAATGTTTAGGGTGGCGTTTGCACGCCACGTGGTATCGCCATGAGTGTCCAGTCCAAATTTTAAGTTAAATTAATTTTACTGTAATCTTTTCCATTTCCACTTCGTTTTGCCAAAGGATAAGGTGTCGCTTTATAAAGTGGTATTTCTCTAAATTTATAGGGGATTGCAGGGATACAATTAGTTTATTTAGGAGACTCTTCATCTTGGAGTTTAACACAATTTCCACTTTGACTTTGCTTCCTCGGCTCTCACAGCCTAAGCTGTACAGAAATGTTTCTTCTAGTGCCAACTCGGGCCAAGAGAACAGTGTGTTGACTGTAGGACAGCTCATGGTGAAGTGATGCGATACTCCAGCGTACAACCTCACCTTCCCCCACCACTGTGACCTTCCCCCACTCCTGCTGTTTCCCCCACCTCTTTTCCCTTGACTCATGCGCTACAAGCGGTCTCTCAGTATTGTGCGGACTTTTGTGAGGAGAAGCCATGTCGCGGGACGCTTTAGGTAAGAAACTTAGCCGTGTTAAGACTTTATTAGTTGCTCACTGTCCACCACTCAAAGTTAAGAGGGTTTCGACTTTAGCTAAGTGGCGCAAACTGTTGCGCGGACACTCTAAGTTTTATACCAAACAGACTAATGTAAGTTTTACTGATGAAGATTTGTTTAAAATATTGGATGAAATGACTTTTCCTTGCAAAATTCAGTTAGTTACTCCCATTCCTGACAGTTTAGAGTCTTAGTCTCTCAAGCCGATATACCTAGAGTACACAGAGCCTGACAGTCAGTCACTCGGTGGCTGTCGTGGGGTGCACATCGGTGTCGGCGCTCCGTTGTTAGGTTTTCAAGGTCACAGTAATATGAAATTGTTGGTGTTGTGCTGGTTCAAGGTCACCTGAGGGATAACCGATTGCCCATTTAGGCAGAGTCATGTCAGAAACTCGAGTTTAACTTGGCACTTTTGCCGTTTCTCGTCGAACATTCGCTCCAAGTGGTCAAGGTCACGGGGACTCGGACTGAAACTCGGAGGCGTAGTGCGAGAAACGGCAAAAGTGCTAAAAAATTTTAAGTTTCGGCGTGACCTTGACCTTAGTGGCGTCGGTGACGTCATTTTGATGACGTAAGGGGTGATGACGTCATCAGCACGTCATTTCTGTGACGTCATGGGTGTGACGTCATCGAAGTGACGTCATTAGTGATGACGTCATCGATGACGCAATCGATGACGTCATCGATGACGTCATCGGTGAGGTCATTGACCTCGATGACGTCATCCCTCAGGTGACCTTGAACTGGCCCAGCATCCCCAATTTTGCACTACTATCAGTGGTAAACGTTATACAGTATTTATCCTGTTCCACCGCCCTGAACTGCCAATTATTCATAAATTTACCAATATAAAAATAGCGTTTAGCGTTTACCGTAAGGTTTACCGTATGTTGCAAAAACTCTCTAATATGTAGTAGTGTTGGTTCTCAGCAGCTAATAAAACCACTGTTATGATTTATGTGGGGTAATAAATTAAAGGAAATGGTTCGCAAATTGTCGAGTTTCTTCATATTCATTACTGTACCGTCCTTAAATCTAGGTACTAATGCTCTTCAAAAGGTCGCCCCAATGCAATTCTTGTTGAAGGCTCAATTTCAGTTAAAATTATTTGACAATTATGAAAATTTATGATTTAAGATTAGCACTTTTATGAATTTTACTGACTCACAGTTTGTAACCATATTGTAAGATAATTGAGGACTGTTAATGTTAATTTTGAGGACAGTTAATGTTAAACTGCTAATTCTCAGTATGAGTTTTATTAATTTTATAAAAGTATTTGCTGACTATCCAGTTGCGCGTTGCCACAAACTCAAAATAAATTATTACTAGGGGGACCTGTGCAGCTTCAATCTCTGAGAAAATATTTCACAATTCTGTAAAATGAAAATTAAACCTTTTAGCGAATTCCCTTATAGGGAATACGCTATTACGGTATGTATGTCGTAATGTATGTACATACCGAATGAATGTACATACCAATTTTACAAAGTTATATCAATAAATAAGAGAGATAGCCTAGATGGTTTTGTTATTTTCCCATAAGATTTATATGGGAAACCTATTTTTGGATTTTTGTTAAGCCAAGTTGAAAATCAAAATACTAATTTATTTTTTTAAGCTATTTAAATGGTTTAACGTTGTAGAATTTTTTAAATTGTGGTCCAAAAATGCCAAAAAAACATTTTTGACCCTTTTAAAACCCCCTAACACCCCGTTTCCATGCCCGATCATGCTGGTCATAGTTTTGCCCGAACTCGTGAATATAGATCTGGTCTTACACCTCCATACTGAATTTCATCAAAATCGGAGGTCGCCTTCAAAAGTCATTAGTATCACGGACACACCCACACATATATCCTACACTCTAATATCTAATACGAGTAAGGTATATTTGCCTGTATGTATGCACGTGGATCTCAAAAACGGCTCGAACGATTTTCTTCAAACTTTGCAGATACCTTAGTTCTAAGATAAAAACAATTTTAAAAAACAGGTCTCTGTGCCAGGAAAAATCTTGTTTTGTAATAATCATTAATTTAAATAAATTCTATATCATTGGTCTTACGGAATTAAAAATCGAAACAAACAAATAATGAAAACAGTGGAATGGACTGTCAAAATGCAGACCACGTGTTACAGTATATAAGAGGTAACTGAGAATACTACATAGAATTGTTTAACATGTTGGCATACGAAGAATGGGAAAAGGCCTATATGTATCGCCAATAAATAAAGTGTAGTTGCGAAAAAATTCAAGGTCAAATTGGTCCTGTAGTTTTTGCACTCATTCCGGAAGCACAAAGATTCAAAGATACAATGATTCATACAGTAGTTTTTATAGGTGTAGAATATAGAAGAAGGAAGAAGATAGATAGATAGATAGATAGAGTTGATGTTCTATATGTGTTATTATTCACAGAGACGTCTAAAATAATGCCAACAATTAGTCTTGCATATGTAAATCCTATTATATTAAACGAGAAAGTTTTGTAGTGGGGTTTGTGGTTGGAAATTATTTCGCGAAGTACAAGCGCTAGAGCGTTCCGGATGGAAAATAACTATTCTTGGGTACAAAATAATGGTAGTTTAATTCATCAAAACGCTCAAAACGCTCGAAATATTTAGTAAAATCGTTAATAAAAATCATTTTTCTCCATAAGAAAAGCATTGGAGCGATCACCTGATTATAAATTTTTTTCCGAAACGTAAGTCCCATGTTTTAACCATGTATCCAGTTTGTGTATTAAAAACGAGAAAATCTCTTAGTTGTGTTGGGGGTTGGGCATAATCTTCAAAAGCACGAGTGGAAACCCGTATTGAACGATAAATTCTAGGGTATAAAATAACAGGTAGTTTAATTCATCAAAACACGAAAAACCTTGGATTACATAGTAAGATAATGAATCAAATTTTTGCCCTTAAGGGGATCCGCCACCTCTAAATGGCATTTTTTGGCATTTTTTGACATTTTTGAAAAATGTTATTTTTGTGTTCCATATACTTTACTGAGTATGTGTGCAAAATTTCATGAAGATTTGACCTTTTTTTTTATATAAAAAGTTGAAAAGTATGTGCGGATGCACTTACATAAACGGAATATATGTGATATATATGGTACAATATATATGATATATATATATATTGTATATATATATACCTTATATATACCATATGTTTTATTGTAACTTTTTTTCTAGTTGGGTTACCTAGGTTTCCATAAGACAAATGTTTATTTAGGCTATAAGGAACAAATTATAAAAAAAAGCATGACAATTGGTTAAAAAACAAAAAAGTTATTCAAAATTTTAAAATGGTCTGAAAAAACGTTAAAAAAACGTTAATATTTGCCATAAAAAAATATGAAGGATGAAAAAAAAATAATAACACCTGAAATCCTCCTTACTAACATCAATAAACAAAAAAAAATCAATTCCAGCAAAATCAACCCAAAATTAAAAAAAGTGTTAGAGGTGGTGGATCCCCTTAAGAAAAATATAGGTGCAAATCATATGATTATAATAAAATGAAATGCGTTAAAGTCAATTGAAACAATAACAATGTTTATGACAATCGTCAGAAAATCAAACTAAGGTTAGTTTGTTATATAAAAACTTAACCTCAAAAAACTCTTCAGGTTTATACAATGAGACTTTTGTTAAAACAGTTTTTATAACATTCTTAAAATTAGCTCTAGATACATTTCTTATGTTAACAGGCAAAGCATTATATTTTTTATGCCTTGATAGCAAAGGCTATTTTCAGTGGTTGAAAACATGAACCTTGACGTGGAAATATTACCTCTAAGCCTTGTGGAGTAGCTGTGAACATTTGATATTTTGGTTAAATTTGGCAGATTGTCCTTGACAAAAAGCATGACATAACAAACAATGATGGTAAGTATTTTAAGAGCAATCAAGAGTGGCTTGCAATGTGTTTGGTTATGAACGCCACACATTAATCTTACGGCCTTTTTCTGCAACATGAAAATTCTGTCAATGTCAATGGCACAAGAACAGTAAGCCCACACTGAGGTTCCATATGATATAAAACTATGGATCTATAATACAGAGAAAGACATCATCAGAAACACTAGCATTTAGTGATCTTATCATGAATATCCGTCTCAATTTTTGAAGCCAAATATTCAATGTGTGTTTGCCACTTAATATTGGACTGCAAATGAAACCCCAAGAACTTAAGTGATTTGACATTGCTGGATCTACTGCCCAGACACAGTGTTACATCCTGAACCTTCTCAGCATTTATGCAGGGTTTCTTTGTACTGCACCACTCAGTAATAGGGGTTGACTTAGAAATAACAACATCATTGACATCATTTAGCGAGCTACATTGTGGACTTAGGACACAATCGAATGCAAAAAAATTACATACTGATCATTAAAAAAAATTTAAAAAATGTAAGTAGCGTCCATGAAGGCCTATACACAAACGAATAAGCAGAGACATCCTTATGGGAAAGTAAGGCTTAAACTCTAAGGCCTGACCCAGTTTAACAAAGTCAGCATCAAAGATCTTCAAGATATGTTTAAGATCTTCAAACCAAAAAACTCTGCAGGAATCGACGAAAAATCCAACAAAATAATCAGTTATTGTCAAACAGTAATAACTTTGCCCATATTAAACATTATTAACTCCTCCATAGAACAAAATGAAATTCCTGAAGCAGCACAAATAGAATTAATTTACCCTAAATGCAAAAAAGGAGAAAACTCCAAAGCATCAAATTACCTACCGGTATCAGTGCTGCCCACTTTATCCAAATACATTGAAAAAGCAATCCACAACCAATTAATCTTCTCACAAACCGGAAGCAAATAGTGGGAATAGAACACCTCAACAACAACTATGAAGTCAAAGTAAGATCGTCACTCCAGAACACTACACAAGGAATTCCCCAAGTATCCATCCTCGGCCCACTGCTTTTTCTCATACACATAAATTCCTTTCCTAACCACCTCACAGACCAGTCTCAAAGAAATCAATAAGGCCTCCATGTTTAAAAAGCAACTAAAAAATATCTATTGGAATGACCTTACTACAAATTAAGTGAGTTCATAGAAGAACACTCCCATAAAAAAATAAAATACACCACACATGACACACACACAAACACATTCATGCAAGAATTGACGACTCTTCCTCTCTTCAAGGACTGCAGAGATGACTTCGATGGTAAATGGTAAATGGTGTAAGAATGCCACATGTAATTTTTATTTACGAATTACTAGTCTACTTGTTGCTCGGAATCGAGCAATTTATTTTCATACAATACAAAAGTAACATTTAGTTCTAAATTAACGACAACCGACCAATCCAATATTGTTAATATCAGTAATCACAAAAAACTACACGTGTTTACAGCTATACATTAACAGATGTTTAAAATGTTCAACCCAAACCCAATGTTATTCTAATGGGAAAATCTCAAATTTAATTTTTGTAAAGCGCCCTTATTTTATGTCTGATTTTCATCCATTTTTTGCAGAAACAACTACAGAACAAGCCCTATCTAACGACACCAAAAACTTGAATATCAGTTAAAAATTGTAGGAGGAGTTCTCAACACAAAAAAACCTTAGCGTATTAAATAAGTATAGATGGTGCAGATTAGTTGAATGGAAAGAGATGGTCTAATAATTTTGCAAAAGTCAAATTACCAAAAATAACAAAATAATCCAGTGCTGTGAAAATAAATTTTAACAGCTGTTTATTTATATTAATAAATTGAATTAAAAGAATAAATAAATTTGAACAAAACTTGCCCAGTTTTAAGTTTTATAATTATATTGTATACACGTTTAAATTTCTACGTACAATACATAATTATGCAGGGTCAATAGGGCAAAGCCCAGAAGCTTATAAATAACAGGAATAAGCTGCTATGTATAGGGATTTAAAATTATATTAACAGCTGATAATTTAGTTAAATAGCTGTCAGTTGTTTTAAGATGTTTTTGTTATTGTTTATCTTGTTTGTTTGTTTTTAGTTGAATTAAATCAATGTTACACACTCTTTATCTTTATTTCTAAGATTTTTCATTGGCGACGAGAAAATGGATCAAGAACTTTTAAAATATTTGAAACAATGTTTAAATAATCAGAATAAGATCATTGAAACACTTTTGTATGAAAAGCAAAGTAGTGGTGACCATCAAAGTAAGAATAATGAGCCACTATTGCAGCTAGTTCCACCTTTTCAAGCTTACTCATCCAATGAAAACTGGGAATCATATTATTTGCGTCTGGAACAGCATTTCAATGCATACAGTGTTGAGGATGATGGTAAAAAACGTGCATTTTTCCTTTCTTGGGTAGGTTCAGAGATTTTTTCCCTATTACAAAAACTTTTTGGTTGCAATGGTGTAGGAGATAAATCTTACAATGACATTGTTGGACAACTTAATGTTTACTTTGCATCTAAAGTTCACGTCCTGGCATCAAGGTACAAATTTCTGAAAACTGTAATGAAACCGGGACAATCATATTCTGAATGGGTAACAGAACTTAGGGGGGTTGCCCGCACGTGTAATTTAAATTGTACAAAATCTGGTTGTAATCAAACCTTGGTAGATGATTATATCAGAGATGTGATAGTTCTCCACACACCCCATGATTATGTTCGCACCCAAGCTCTTCAGATGACTAATCCTTCACTCAGTGACGTTCTAAAAATCGCTGTGACATTTGAAACTACCCAAGCTGCGAAACAAATAATTACTAACTCTGAAAACATTCCTGAAGCCAATGTTTTGCAAATGAACACATCTCACAGACGAGGTTCTAGATCACCATCAGGTCGTTCACATAGTTCATCTTCACAAGGCTACAGTTCTGGTAAGCCTAATAAAACTGGTAAGCCTTCCGGTAACTTTAAAGGGGATTCTACCTTTTCTAGAGATGTCCCAAATTTTCGCAAGTCTTGTCCCTCTTGCTTCCTTACTCATCAAAGACGAAACTGTCGCTTTTACAAAGCAACTTGCAATAACTGTGGTAAACTTGGACACATTTCTACAATTTGTTGTTCTCAACCCAACAAAGCCGTGAACTTGATCGAAGAAGTTCATTCTCTCTCACATCCTATTACAGAAACAGACTCACGATATTACATAGACTTACTTATTAATGGTAAACCAATTAAGATGACCCTTGATTCAGGTGCAACATGTTCAATGATTGGACCAGAAACATATGCGCAGATAGGCAGACCACGTTTGCAACCTCCAAGTTCATATCTTAAAGCTTATGGTGGTACACATGTCCCTCTGAAAGGTTGGTTTATGGCTAATGTAACTCTTAATTATAAATCCAAACAGTTAAGATTACTTGTGACTAATTCCTCTAAGGGTGACAATATTTTTGGAACACCATGGTTTCATGCTTTTGGTATTACAATATCAACTCCTTTCTCTGAAGCTGTCAATATGATATCTGCAAAACCTGACATTGAACAAGAGACGAAAAACAAAGTTAAAGAGATTACCCAGAAATATGCATCTATTTTTGAGCCTGGCTTAGGAACATGCAAGACTTTCAAAGCTTCTTTTCATCTGAAACCAGGGGCTAGACCACGATTCTGTAAGCCAAGACCCATTCCTTTTGCTCAACACGAAGCTGTGAAGACAGAAATTGATAGACTTCTCGATTTAGGAATTATTAAACCACTTAAATTTAGTCAATGGGGAGCACCGGTAGTTGTAGTTTCAAAACCAGATGGTAGGGTTCGTTTGTGCGGTGATTTTAAGGTTACTATTAACTCCCAGATTGATGTAGAGCGGTACCCTATACCACGTTTTGAAGAGCTTCTTTGTAAACTAAAAGGTGGCAAAAGGTTCTCAAAAGTGGATCTTTCAGATGCTTATTTACAGTTGGAGCTTGACGAAGAAGCAAAAAAGTTGGCTGTTATCAACACACCTTTTGGCCTGTTCCAATATCAACGGTTGCCTTTTGGAGTCTCAAGTGCTCCGGCCATATTTCAATCATTCTTAGAACAAACTATATCTGGAATTCCGGGCTGTGTAAACTACCTAGACGACATAATTGTAACTGGGAGAACTACAACTGAACATCTACAGAACCTAGGCCTATTGTTTAGTCGACTTGAAGAAAATGGGCTGCGATGTAATCTAAAGAAATGTGAATTTTTCCAAGAAGAAATTGAGTACCTAGGTAATACGCTATCTGAGAAAGGTGTTCTTCCATCTGAGAGCAAAGTTGTAGCTCTTAAATCCTTGCCACGGCCAAAGAATCTGTTCGAACTTCTTACATTTCTTGGAAAAATGACATACTATCATAGATTCATTCCTAATTTTGCCTCTGTAGCTGCTCCCTTAAACAAACTTCGGAAAAAGGACGCCTTATTTAAATGGGGCGAAGAAGAAGAGACTGCTTTTAAAAAACTAAAGGAATCTCTAGTAAATGCTACAAGACTTGTTCCCTACAACAGCGAGTTTCCAGCAATTTTAGCAACAGATGCTTCTTCTTATGGTGTTGGTACTGTTCTTTCATTGAGATATCCTGATGGTTCAGAGCGCCCCATAGCATTCGCCTCTAAGACTCTTAATGATGCGGAGAAGGGTTACAGCCAGATTGAAAAGGAGGCTCTGTCAATTATTTTTGGCGTTAAAAAGTTCCACCAGTATTTGTATGGAAGATCATTCGAACTTATCACGGACCATAAACCTCTTGTGTCTCTTTTTCATCCAGACAAACAGTTACCTGTTTACACATTGTCAAGGCTTCAAAGATGGGCAATCACTTTAATGAGCTACAATTTCTCAATCCGTTACCGTGCAACAGACAAACACAAGAATGCTGATGCCTTATCCCGCCTGCCATGTGGCCCAGATAAAGCTTTTGACAGCTCAGAAGAGTGCTGCAATTGGATTACTGAAGATATGGAGTGTAGTGTTACTGGTTTTCCAATTATCTACAAACAAGTAGTTCATGAAACGCAAAAAGATCCGATTCTTCGAGACGTTCTGGTGTATGTAACTCAGGGATGGCCCGAATCATCTCCAAGCAATCAGTTGAAACCATATTTTGATCGTAGGAATGCTCTTACAGTGCATTCTGGAGTGCTACTGCTTCAATGTGAATATCCTCGTGTTGTGGTTCCATCAGCTCTTCAATCGTCTGTTCTTCGGCTGCTACATACTGGTCACTGGGGGATTGTTCGAATGAAGCAGATAGCAAGACGCCACTGTTGGTGGTTTCACATAGATCAAGACATAGAGACTCTCTCCAAATCTTGTGATCATTGTCAAGAATGTCAGTCCAATCCCAAACAAGAATTTAAAAGCTGGCCTGCTCCATGCAAACCTTGGGAAAGAGTGCACATTGATTTTGCAGGGCCGTTTTGGAACAGTATGTGGCTGGTTATTGTTGATGCGTTTTCAAAATTCCCTTTTGTGATAAAAATGAATAATACTACTTCAGAATCAACGATTAATGCACTACGCCAAATCTTTTTACTAGAAGGACCACCTGATATTCTTGTTTCCGATAATGGAGCTCAATTTACTTCTGCCACATTTAAGGATTTCTGTGCTAAAACAGGAATATCCCATTTGACAACTGCTCCATTTCATCCTTCTTCAAATGGAGAAGCAGAGCGTTTTGTGAGAACTTTTAAGGAAGCAATGAAAAAATCCTGGTTGGATAAGAAAAATAAACTTGATGCCCTGAATACTATTTTGTTCACTTATCGCACAACGCCAAATCCGAACAAAGGTAAATCTCCAGCAGAACTTCTACATGGCCGTCAACCAAAAACTTTACTTGCATTTTTGGAACCACCTCGTCCTTCTATGTTTGACAATGATGTCGAACAATACAGAAAATTCAAAGCTGGTGACAGAGTTTTGGCAAAATTTTTCAGTGGGACAAAACGGTGGATTAAGGGCATTGTTACTGGGTATTTGGGAAGGATGGTGTACACTATAGACACCGAAAGAGGAAAAGTAAGGAGACATCAGAACCAACTAAGGGCACTACATTCAGGTAGTCCAGTCTATTCTAATAGCAAATACTATAATTGCTCTGAACCCCTAAACAAAGACACTATTAAAACAAAATTTGACGAATCTGCATCTCCAACTATGGTGATTAAGGAGTCAAGTATTCCCACTAATCCTGAAATGCAGCCAAACACATCAGATGTACGTCTCCAATCAAACCTGAAACCTTTTTCTAATGTGAATTTTGGGAACCAGGACATTAGCAATTGTCAGTCTTCAGCAACAAATGATTGCGCCTCAGAAGAAAATGACTTACACCTTGCTCAGAAGTTACCAACCTTACCCTCAAGCCCGGATGTAAATTGTCAATGTCCAGAGACTACACCTTCCTCTTTTCAAAAGTCTAACCAACGCCAAGTGACATTCCAGTTACCACCTGATAACACAGATAAAGAACAGAGGGAAGTCTCTCGACGTTCTCAAAGAGTTCGAAAAATTCCCGATCGATACTCTCCTTAATAAAAGGGGAGGAAATGCTATGTATAGGGATTTAAAATTATATTAACAGCTGATAATTTAGTTAAATAGCTGTCAGTTGTTTTAAGATGTTTTTGTTATTGTTTATCTTGTTTGTTTGTTTTTAGTTGAATTAAATCAATGTTACACACTCTTTATCTTTATTTCTAAGATTTTTCATAAGCCTACCAATCTTTCTGCTAGATAAATAAAGTATAGTTTTACTAAATCTCAGGTCAATCGGTCCAGTAGTCTTTGCGCCTATTCAAGACACACAAAGCTTTCGTTTTTAAAGATACATACTTTCATTTTTATAGATAGATTGAAAATGTTATTTTAGGAAAATGCTACTAAAAAAACCTCTATCGTAAGTTTAAGTTCTTTGTTTACATTTTAAATACCTCCTACCCCAACATTCTCGAGAAGGAAGTAAAAAAGCCCTATAGAAAAGGGAAGACTGAAGGCGTGCTCTGACATCTCACCCTCACTTAATAAACTTAAATGTAACTTTAAACATTTTGTAACATTTTACAACATAATTATAGAGCGAAGCTCGGCTCCCCGGTACTGTTTATTTATGTTAAAACTTACGCTATTTTTATATACCTCTAAAACATTTTTTTATTTTAATAACTAATTTCCTAATCAGGCCAACACCATGAATTTAGATTAATTAGAGTAATTAGTAACCAGTGTAATTAAGTTCTACATTGCGTTTATCAGACCGTTGGCATTATTGTTGTCATGATAAAGAAACCGTATTGTTAACAAGGTGGTCAGTTAAGTAAGCATGAACCAACTTAAATATTTAAGTAAAATAAGTTACATACTTTACCAAATATGTATTTAATACAAAATTTTAATCAGCCAATCGTCAAAAATCGTCATCAAACTTCCGATTAAATTCAAAAATTTAATTTTTCTTCATGAATAACTTACAATATTGGGTTGGATATTTTTACGCCATGAAAGTCTAGGTATTTAATTAAAGGTAGTTGAAAATTTAACTGAAAATTGGTAAATATTTATTGGGTGGGGGAGGGGGGTTGAGAAAAATTCTCAAACATTTAGCAGGATGGACGGGATTTTTCAGGTCAACCGTCGACCAACGGGTTTATAATTTTGGTTGGATACTTAATTTTAGAAGATATTAAACTCTATGAAAATTAACGCTGAAACACTTTTAGGCTGTGACTTTTTATACTTTTATGCTTATTGTACTTTTCTAAGGCATATAAATAATTAATACAATAAATTTTGATGAAAGATTTTCTTAGCCACCGATAAGTTAGAACAATAATACAAAATCGAATATGAGCCGAAGTTGTACTTGTGTTATGTGTAGCCTATGCAAAAATTTATATATCAAAATTAAAATTATAAAGCTAAATGGGCTTTGGTGCCTCAGCCTAACTTCAACTGCACGTTCAATAATACGGTATAGTAAATAAGCCCCCCTGGGCCAGTAGCCCATTGTTGCATAGTCGGCATGTTAACTATACGACTTTTAATACAAAACATGATATTTTATTCCCCTGTTTCGTTCGCCGTTTTTCAACGAATTTTCTTTAAACTAGGCAAGTGTTTAGTTGAATAGTTATACTAGGCCCCTCATACCTCGAAATTTTGAAAATTTAACAAATATTACCAAGAGAAATCGAGTTACTTGGCAACGTCACAGAGAGTACTATTTGTTAAATTTTCAAAATTTCGAGGTATGAGGGGCTTAATATAACTTTTCAACCAAACACTTACCTAGTTTAAAGAAAATCGGTTGAAAAACGGCGGCCGAAATAGTTGAATAAAATACCATGCTTTAGCATAAAAGCCGTATGGTTAACATTGCCGACTGCCCAACAATGGGCTACTGGCCCAGGGGTGAAGATGACTCTTAACTTAATTTAGGTTTCAGGTAGTGGCTTGGATTATACAGAGTGGAAAAAAGTCTGGAATAATAAACCTAAAACTTTTTGATTTTGAGTGACTAAGACTACTTCCTAAAGTACTTATTGTCCTTGGATCTCCAAGGGGGGACGGTCCACAAGGAGTCAGAAGAAAATCTCAAATAAGCATAGGTCAATATGTACATCATAGAACAGAGAGCAATGCCACAAACCCAGCTTCAAAAGGATGATCGAGTAAAATATGGCAGGTGATCAAACATTATATTAAAATCATATCGCTGAAAACAAAACAAAAAACCAATAACTCCTGATCCACTAGATCTTTTGAGGCGAGTTTGTAGCAAATTGCTTAGAATACAAAGCCCTTTAACCCCTTTTTAGCCCTTTATATGAAGTAGGCCAATGAATTTTTTCCCAAGACTTCTTGCTTCTAGTGAAGGTCGCCAGGGAAATATTAACATGTTAATGTATTCACCTAATGTATTGTATGCACTGTATAATTGTTGATGGATAAATTAACTTTATTGATTGATTGATATTGATTAATTAATTTTATTTCTCAAGATATTTAATAAGCAACAAACACATACATTCATATACATATCCTGTAGCACTCTATGACCATCGCTGGCGTAGAGATTGACAGTAAGCCCACCATTGATGGGACATATAAACTCCTTCGAAGAGGAATGGGTAAGGTAATGGTATGGAGATAGGAGGGAGAAATGAGCAGTTTTGGGAAGACGGGATGGCCTACTGTCTAAAACTTGAGCACAACTCCCAATATTCATCCACATCATAAAAAGGATGGTTTAATAAAAACGGTTTAAGTTTATTTTTTTAAGTTCTTACTTTTTAAATTTTGAAGGGAACTTGGCAAAGCCTGGTACATGTTTTTCCTAATATATTGGGGCTTCTTTTTCTTAATGGAAAGCTTATGTGATTCTACATACCTGGTCTTTAACCTAGTACAATAGCTATGTGTTTTGATTCCATTGATCTTTTGAGGGTAATTTCTCTTAATGTGAATTAAATTTTCAAAAATGAACTAACTAGGAACCGTAAGGAGACCCAGCTCAACAAATGCCTCCTGGCAGTGCGCTTTATGAGGCAAGCCCAACATTAACTTTACTGCCTTTTTGTGAGTGAGAAAATTCTCTCTGGATTTCCCTTGGTACCTCTCCATAAAATGATGGAGTATAAAATATGGCTTTCTATAAGGGCGTGGTAAACAAGTTCATTGAGCTGTTCATTTTTATATTTAGCAATCGACCTTAGTATGAAAATGCTCTTTGATATTTTTTCTAAGGAGGTCAGATGATCGTCCCAGGACAGCCTATCGACCAACTTCACTCCCAGGAAATCAGTAGAGGTCTTAAGTTCCAGTTGATCGTCTTTAATGAAAAGGCTTTGAAGGGGATTTCCATTTTTAGCCTTCCTTTGAGGTGACTGGATACAAAGATAAGATGTTTGCATAAGCATTAATTATTAACATTAATTAAGCATCATTATTAACATTAATAGCATTAAGTATTACCAAGCTTTAAACATTAACAACTATAAATCAAATCAAAATCCCTTATTCTGTAAAATACCTAACTAATAAAATTGGTCAAATTCAGAGTTATAAAACACTACACGTCATTAGAGTTCGAGAATCGATCTAGATTCCTAATTGGTCAACCGTGCCGTAACTATCTATCGTTCCCAGAAGATTCGAACCATTTTGTTGATTCGAATATCTTTTAGCTACCGTTCAAAGAACGACAAAACGCTACTTCAGTGATACCGCAACCAAATAAAATCACTGGCACGCTTTTTCGCCATCATTACCCAATCAGTGGCACCTCAAGTAATAGAATGTAACCTTGAATGAATCGGTTTACAACAAGTTAAGTTATGTCTATTCAACGAATAGGTTTTAGAGTGACTCATATTTCAAATGTAATGTCCGACGATTACTCTCTTTAGAAGTCACAGATCAGTCTCAAATTTTAGTTGAATATTATTTATGCAATTTTTAAGGCTAAGTTCGTTGTTGAAAAAATTTTGTTGGATAGTAATCAAATAAACCTAAAATGTAACTTATTAATTTTCCCCATAAGAAATGCATTGGAGGCTTTTTTGGTCGTCGGTTCATTGTTAACATTTTCGGAACGTCTTTGCGAGTCTTAACGATCAAGACTGAGACGTTCTGATTGGTCTACTGACCGGCTCAATTCCAGTCCAATCTAAATTATTGGATTCAGAACAGAACGGAGAACGGGAGCGGAGTGAAGTAGTCGCATAAACAACAACAAAGTTCTTTTCCAAGGATCAAATTTTTTGAATGTGACCAACGAGGTTAAATGTGACAGTCCCTAATTCAAAAGTTTAAATTTCTTCTTCTAATAAACGATTACGGGAGGTACGAGCGCAAGGCGTATAAATAACCTTGGTACGAGCGTACTCCTACTATTTACATTATACAGCTGACTTAATAAGCGCATGAAGCAGTGTTGCTGCGGGTACGATATTTATTGTAACGACGCCATATTTATCTATTTTACATTTTAATTATTTGTTAATAATACACCATTAGATAATTATCAAATTAACAATTAATTAACAATCAAGGCAAATATGCAATCATAAATTCTATCCTTTTTAAGTTTTAAGCTCCTTACTATGGTTACTGTCAACAATTTTAAATGTATTGACGCAGGTGCTTTGCACTGCAGAACATCTTTTATTTATTTTATTATTATTATTTTTAAGATGGTAGCTGGCCAAGGTGTATAAAAGTTATATACTTCTTTTTATTTATACATCTTGGTAGCTGGCTATGACAGCCATACGATGTATATATGTTAAAACAAACAATCTCTAATGCAAACGAAAACAATTCTTGTTGTTTAATGCATCGTTGGCAACACTTTCAGGTAGCAAAGAGTAAAAAGTTGATTTTTAATACATTTTTAATCGTTGTTTCCTCGGTGGCGACAACCACGGTTGTCGCAGAAATTTGCACCATTGCTCTAATGGGATGTAGTTTACCTGTGGCACTGACTACAGTCTTGGAGGAAATAAATAACCTGTTTATGAATTTGTCTTATCAGCTTTATAGGCAATATTTTGATGATAATCAAAGGTATTACCTTAGTATCCATAGTCAATGGGTTCTAGGCAAGGAGAACTAAACACCAGGCCGGAATTCCCCCCACCACTCTTTTTAAAACGTCACATTACTAGTGTCCCAGCAGATCTGTAATGATACAATTTTGGTGAAATTACCTGGAAATCCCCTAAAATAAACAAACATACCCAGCCCCCGCGAAAGTCCCCAAATGTCAAGCAAATTACTCGCTTTTGGCAACACCGGTCAGCTGGAACACTACTCCTGTGAGGTCATCTTTCTGAGCATGCCGGCAGGGTTAGTTGGCCTTGTTTTAGGCCTACTTGGTTGACAGGACACACATGATGCCACTAAAATAAAAGTGTCAAATGTAGTCCACCGAGTCCGGACCGCTTAAAAATTCAACACATGTATTTCATCTTCATCACTTTTAATACGTGTTCAGTTTTGGCGATTATCACAATGGTTGCAGTAGTAATACAGTAATACGATTCATTTATGTATTTATATATAAGTTTAATACCTATGACTGTGAATATTTTTGACGGTGCCTATTGTACTTATTTGTAATTAAGACTTATTTATTATAGTATCCTAGAATAATTATATAGCATACTCGTGCTATCTCTCACAGGCATCTTAACTCGTTAATGCTATGTTGAGTAATTTTGAGGTTTTAGGTTGGTATTATGTAAGCTCTAAATGTCAGTCAGCAGAAGTCAGAAAAGCTAGAAAACTCGTCAATCGTCAACTCGTCTCGTCGTCTGCTTCTATATTTCCCGTTTTGGACAGTCCTGTGTTAAGTCCTAAACAGTTTTATATACAGAATTAAATAGCTTTTTACTTTATTCTAGTTTATTTGGTAAAATACAAATAAACAGCCAAAATGTCGATGGATATGATACCTAAGGATTTAAGAACAGCAAGAGCGTGTTTATTCTGTTCTCTAATAAAGGTGAGAAATTTTTTTTTATTTCACTTCTAATTTGTGCAATTACCAAAATAAAATACAGTACTTAGCTTTTCTTTGGAATTCGTTAAATAGCTCTTTTCAATATTAAAACTTGAATCAATACCTAAATTACCTAAATTGAACGGCACACAGTCAACAGAAAGAAATCATTTAAACTAACTTCTTGTATCTCAATCTAATCATTTGTGCTCGTTTTGACTAGTTTTTGCATTAAACCATTAATTTGTATCTCACAATCTAATAATTTGTGCTTGATTTGACTAGTTTACAGTCACGCCTAGGTACCTACTCAAGATTATGCAAGTAAGTTAACGAATAACGAGAATAGGGGATTAAGTCTTCAAGTAGGATAAAGACTAATCTACTTCCATTTCTATAGCTATCCCAAAATTAGTTTCCGACAATGCACCCATTTCTAGGCTAGGCCCTACCAGTGTTGCGTTTGAAGCCTTCCACATTGAAATTTTATGTTTGTAAGAGGCCTAGGCCTACCAATATGACGGTATTACTAGTAATGAGCAAAGGATTTTCTATGGTTGACCTTTCCCCCAGGCTGATCATTTTTTTTAAATTGAAATTGAAAATGAGACCTATGGTAATAGCTAATTCCCTATGGGAAATTTGCTAAAACCAGCTTGGCTTGTTAGATCATAGCCTACATATAGTCCTGGCTGGGAACTAAAACTAAAATGACTAAATTAATTTCAGACTTTCGATCAGTTTGAGTTTGATGGATGTGATAACTGCGATTCATTTCTTCGAATGAAAAACAATCGTGACAATGTTTATGACTGCACAAGCTCAAATTTTGATGGGTAAGTGATTGGCAACTTTGTTTTGTAAATTTGGCATGCTTTCTAGTTAGGCCTACTTATAATGTTGGTTAATTAAAAATTTTGAATAACCTTTTATGGTTATAGGCCTACCTAATTAATAGGGGACAAAAGGCAAGCTTCCTCGTTATTTCTTGACCAATCCTTGTTTTTCAAAACAAAACTTTACACAAAAAAAATACAAGTTATACTTATCAACAAAGCTACTATACAATTCGTATATATCGTATTATAAGTTTAAGGGCATCCCTAATAAGGGGGGACGTACTAGAAGCTTTACCTAGTAAAGAACTGAGTTGATCAATCTTGCTAAGTGAGAGGGTATTGGAATCAAAGCCTAAATACACTATTAACAAAATATATTCCCAAGTTACTTATGTTCAACATCAAAATTAAATATTGTATAAGTAGCAGCAATAATAATTAAATTAATTCATAATTACATTACCATGTCGAATATTTACACTAGCACGAGAAAATCTAATTAAATTGGATTTCAAACAATTGATCTAAGATTAACAAATTTTTTTTTAATTAAAAGACATAGATAGCAGTTGGAGAGAGGTTGTTCCAAAAATCTTTAGGATTTTTAGTTTAGATAAATTTACGAAAGACTTTGTCGACCATCCTGAAGGGATGGTGCATAAATAAATCAATTTTGAAATAAAAGACTAAACAATTTAACACCGCCAGACAGGCAATAACATTACAAAAATAGAAAGAGTATCTTGCACTAATGTCGCAGGATCACTCCACTCGCACAGGACACGCTTAAAAAAGAGACTTGAGGCCACAGGCCATGAGATCACAACACTTCAAAACTACCGTAGCGTAAGTCGCGTCGTTCAGAGCTTATGAGGCCTGTCTTCAATGAATTTCGTGAGCTGACTGCCTTCCTGTCCGCTGTGCTTCCCTTTTGTCTCTTCTCGCCTTCCACCTCATTATTGGCCAATAGGAGAGTGTGATTTAATTTTGGATGATAATAATTGGTTATCACCGAGTGCCCTTTACTTACTTTTTGATTTTTTTTATTTAAAATTCATACACGTACTAGAAGTTCAAAGTTCAACACACAGCTCTGTGGCTGTTACTAAGTAGTAATACTTAGTTCACTGCAGGATGTTCTGAGAGCGGCTCTTTAGCACCCTCTTACAACTAGAGGTGTGCGTTATTTAACGTAATAGGATAATTAACACTATTACCAAATTGCAGCCTATTAATCGATTATTAGGTTACACGATTTACCCTATTAATTTTTTGATAGTTCATTTTTAGAGCAAAGCCAATCATTTTTTAAGTTTTTGTTAAAAGAATTAAAAGATTTAGCTTTTGCAATCTCGAAACGTTTCAAAAAGTAATTCAGCAGGCTGGATATTAATTCAAAACCAGGTCCATATCGTTTACTTCGGTCGCAGCGGAACGTTATCAGTATTAATTTAAAATAGAAACTACAACTGTCACTTTTTTGTTTGGGTTTCACAGAACGTAATCTGTATTCGATCGTGGAGTGGTTGACTCAAGTCACCACTGAATAGTGGACACAGCGGAACGATAACAGTATTAGTTTAAAATGGAAAGTACTAGTGTCACTGTTTGGTGTGGTCTTCACGGAACGTAATCTGTATTCGTTTGTGGAGAAGGTTGCTTAGTTCAGCATTTAATAGTGGACACAGCGGAACGATATCACTATTAGTTTGGGAAGGAAATGACAAATGTAACTATTTTGACTCGGCTTTCTCGGAACGTAAACCGTATTCGTTTAGCTTCTACGTTTCTGGGTTCATTGTTTAATAGTGGAAGATGCGAAACGAAAGCCACCGTGGAACGTTCCCAGTATGCGTTCAGCGACAACGATACGAAATGAACTGTTCACCGTGGAACGAATCAAAGCGACCCCATGCCCGATTGCTCGGTAGCGGCCGAGCGTTGAATTCACTGAACTCTATGTTTGTTGCTAAGGGGAGGGGGTTTGCGGGGGTGGACACGATGAGGGTAGATAGATAATTTCATCATAGAACGTCGATCACGTTTTACTCAAGAAATGTGGAAAAACTTTTGTTTTTAATAATGCTAACTAAAAGTAATGTTTTCTTTTATTTGAATTTCTTTTTGTGTGTTTTATAACAATACAATTTTTTACTAATAGGCCTATCGTACTATAAGTCTATTTAATTTATTTCTTAGCCCTGGAAATAATAATCATTTTTTAGCACTGGCCATAAATTTAATTGTTCATGGGACTAATAATAAAAATTAAATTAAATTAATTCATAAGGGAGAGATTTTTCTTGTACTTTATAATGCAAAAACCATTAACTAGCTTGTTAAAATTACGCATCGTCAGAATAGGCTAGGGCTAGTAATAGGTTACAAAATTATTAGCTTTTTGTCACCTAATGCTCCGTGTAACGTTGCAGCCTATTACCAAAAAGTAGCTGGAATTCCCACCTCTACTTACAACTGTTAGACTTAATACCACAGAAAGTGCTTAGAGAAAAATACTCAGGTCAATCAAATTTTCCTCACAATTATATTTGATGTCGACAAAAGTTGTTTTGACATATAGCCTATTTGATGTCGACAAAAGTAATTTTTTATAATCTTCAAAACTACAATTTAACAAATATGGCTAATGCCCTCGTACACAAGTTACTGTTTTCTTAAGGAATGTTTTGTTATTTAATCTTGTTTACGAAAGCCAGCAAATTCCTCAAAAAGGAAATGCCATTCTTATAATTCACACTACTCAATTCTTCTTCTCAATTTAGCAATATTAGTTACTTGCAACTTGTGAATTGCTTCAGGATGATTGCCCTCATGAGTCCAGAAGATAGCTGGGTCGCCAAGTGGCAGAGGGTCAATCGGTTCACCAAAGGAATTTACGCAATATCAGTCGCTGGCAAACTTCCCAATGGTGTAATTCGTGATCTGAAGAGTAGAGGCATCATCTACAAACCACGAGACACGAGCCTACGATAATCTGCCCATTCATTATTTTTAAATCTGGTAATTTCCACAATTTTATACTTGATTTTTTTTATCGCATGCAAAAGTATAGGCCTAAATGTATTTTGTAACTGGAAAAATAAAATGTGACTTTTCAAATCTAGTTGTTATTTTATCCACATGCTTAATTCATCATCAATTGAGTGGCTACATGAGATTGAACCAAAAGCATGAGAAAAACATCATTTTTGCAAAAAAAATAAAACAAACAGCTTCATGGCCAGTTGTAGATTTTAGTAGGCCTACTTGGGAATGCAGTGATAGAACAATTTGACAAGATGCCACCAGTGCCGTCCTTAGGGGTGTGCGACAGGTGTGGCCGCACAGGATCTTGCGCCTGGAAAGGCCTCGAGCTGGGTCCCATTTTTATTATTTTAATAATTTACTTTAGGCTTTGACCAGACCAGCTTTTAAACTTTTCCAATGAGCAAAATAAGAAGTCTGAGTTTCGATGTGCATGTCTTAATTGTTAAGGCCATTAGGACTATACCGTACTTGAGAACGCTAATGAGTCTAGAACGATTGAAGTTTCTAATACCTTTAATACCTTTATTGAAATGGCGACCTAACTCAATAGGTAGTTTAAAGCCAAGTATGAACGAGGGATGAGTGTCTAGCAATTTTGTCAATTGAAGCTGACAGTAAAACAAATAAATGAAACATTGAAAACCTAAATGATGATTTTTCTTGACTAACAGCAAGGAAAATCAAATTTAATTGAGGTATATATGAACCTGTGATTTAATTTGTCCTCAGTTTGCGAGAGTTGATAAACCTCTGTCATATGTAGGCCTAATATTTTGTTAAAGTCTAAAATAGTTTGTATATTATATAATAGGAGGAGTTTCTGAGGCATGTATTTTCTATCGATCTCGAAACCTAGCAGGTATATTTAATTTAAACTTTATATTTAAGTTTTGAAACAGCCTAAGAAAAAATCTTTTTGTGTAAAACTAAGTTAAAAAATTGTAATTTTAACATTGGTCTCATTGGTTACCACCACGTAATAATTGTATTGTTTTTTAAGTTGAATTAATTAGCAATTAAAAACCACTGCAAATAGGTCTACATTTTAGTTATTAGGGTAATGTAGTAATACTTTAGAGTTTTACCGTGAATTTCTAAAACAAGGTAATTTATTAAAGTAGATTGTCATAAATATTTTGAACACTTCGTGTTACCCTAAAAAAATTAATACATTTATTATGAAAAAATTGTATATGTTAATCTAAACAAATATATAAACACTATATCGTAGACATGAAAAGCAAATTAGGCCTCGCTTTTTATTGGTAGGCCTAGCAAAATGAAAACTTAGAATGGGGGAAGAGTTCATTCATATAGTTTTAGGTTTTCAAGTAATACCCATTAATATCAAAATCAAATAGTTTTTGTAATAGTAAAATCATGTTTTTTCAGTATGGGTTTATATATTTTCCTGTTTTAGTGCATTCTTAAGTGAAGGAAAGCCACTTTATCATCGCAGCCCCGGCGACGCATGTATGTTATTCCAGGGTGAGGGTTGTGGAAAGTGGTTGGCTGTGATATGGTTGGAGGAGGGGAGGGGGGGCAGTCGTGCTATGTAGCGGAGGAAAGGCCACACGACCGGAGCTCGCACCGGGCCCCCCGTTGGGTAAGGACGGCACTGGAAGGCCCAAGCTAATAACTTACTTAAAATCATCTAAAGAGTTACAGTAATTTAATTGCAGAATGTTACAAATGAAGACGGGACATAAAACCTAACTGGTACATTACAGAATTAGTATCCAGCATTGGGAAGTTACAATGTGAAGGAGAAGGACTGTCTTACTTGAAAGGTGTTCTCATCACCAGTTTGATAGTACAAAGCTGTAGTATAATGGCTGTTTTATCTTTTTTTTGCCACATTATGTAAATTACTTGTACAGAGGACGAATTTAAAACATTGGACATTGATCATGTCATACATTGGATATGCCTACAGATAAAGAAGAAGATTATGCATTTGATACTGAGTGACTGATGGATGCACTATTAAACATGAATTTTAATATAAGGAGTAAAAACAAGGAGTAGAAAGAAGTAAAAACAAGAATAATCACGAATAGTTATATTATTCCTATAAAAAAATTCTTATTTATTTCATAATGACATAATACAATAACTAAAAACTTAAATCTCATATGTTTTAAAGAAAAAGCAAAACACCACATTGGGCTCTAGTCAATGCCATGGCACCCAGCTCCTTGAAACCCAGTGCACTTAACTTGTCTGCAGGCTTTCTGAGTTATCCAGGATTCCATGTTATCAAAGTCTTGGTTTGCGGGACTCTACTATGTATTCAAATTAAAAAAAAAATAACTGAAAAAGTATTTTTTTTATCAGCTGAAATTTAAATTCAATTGATTTAAAATTATGTCATTAACTGAATTGACGCCTGGACGCAAAACTGATCATGCCACAACAAAGTGTGAATATACATTTGAAGCACACCTCTGGTGTCCTACAGGGAACTATTTCATCCGCTGCCAGACTAGGCTTGCACCTGCACCTTAGGCACGGTTCACACGAGCGTCAAAATACGCTGTGTGCACGCTGCGTCGACGCGGCGTCCCCGGTGCACACGAGCGTTTACGTGTGTACTGCTCCATTTGAGTACATACACCGCTCAAACGCCGCTGCAAAATAAAGCTGCATCAACGCAAACGCAAAACGCTCGTGTGCACTGGGCCTTAACTAGGAGTGAATTGAGAGAGAGACTGTCAGAATTTATTTGACCCCTAATATTTTCAAATGAAGGGGTAACTACTATTCCAGTTTGTGAGGACAAGGAACTTTTGCACCTATTTTGAAAAATTTCCTTCATGTGAAATAAGCTGTTCCTATTGCAGCACAGTAAAATTTAAGCTTGGGACCATGGAACTTTTTCATTTTGAGGTTCCTAGTTAATCTTGGTTAATTCTGTGAAGCTAGTAAACCTGTTAACGTAATGTCCGGTTTTAATCAAACTACACATAAAGATATGGGACTAGTTCCATTAGTTATGTCGATTGGGATTATCAGACTATGGGAAAAGGGTGATATACAGGTTCAAATTTGTCTAAAATCAGCCCAAAATCGGGTTTTAAGCTTGTTTTAGACAAATTTCAACCTGTATATCACCCTTTTCCCATAGTGTGATAATCCCAATCGACATAACCAATGTAAATAGACCTAGACCCACACCTTCATGTCAAGTTTGATAAAAATCGGACGTTTCGTTAATAGGTTTACTGGCTTCAAGGAATTTACGTACATATTTATACTGTATATGTATCTTAATAAGTATATATATGCAGATATGAAAATTGTAATGAATGGTATCTTTTTGGTATCTGGGGACCCAATAGTAAGTTAACACAGTTAAAGACATATCTAACCTCTGGCACCACCATAATATGGTTATTCCAACAAAAGAAATTCACTTTTCACAATTTCACTTTTCAACTTTCAATTATTTTTCAAAAAGAATAATAACTTGATACTAAACGTATGGATGGGTTTTTAATTTATTAAATTATGGAGAAAAGAACGAGGGATGCGACCACAAAAAGAGGTTAGGAAATAGTCTATTAGTGCTGTGAACTCCACTCCATACATGAACATCTGCTACACTAGCATTGTAACTTGACAGTTATCGGCGGTCATTAAACTTACAAGCTTTTTTACAGTTCTTTTGTAGTAGTATTTCATAGTTCTAATGTGAAAAATGTATAGAAATATTGACATTGAAAACATTGACTATAGAAATAATGAAATCAGGAACACCGATATTTCAATAAATATACTTTTAATGATGCATTTTTACTGTTTTAAGGTATACAAAATAAAGCTAAGATGCAAAAACAACATTTTTTCTTGCTTTTTTGGGCCACTTCAAAGTTATAATTGGCTACTCTTCTACGCACAGATGATTGGGACATTCAGGAATGTCCATACTCGTGAATGGGTTTAACAAACTGCTAATACTTAAATTAGACTCTTGTTAAAATCATAGTTTCCATAGCGCTGAAATTTGATACATAGATTTAACCATAGGCTATAATAAAGTTACGCTAAACGCCTATTTAGGGTAGGCCTACTGATAACAGGACAGAAAACTTTTGTTTAACATGCATAGTGATGAAAAAACTTTTACAAATAAAACAAATTTGCATGAACAATGATCAGTAAATTTTTTTTTTCATATTGCAGTAGCAGGACCATATATACATGTGGTTTCACGAGACGTGAGACAGTGTACCAGATGCGCGGGAGCAAAATAGGCTATTGAGCATGCGCGCCCACTCGCCACTAGAGTGCAGCACCGCCAGTCAGCTGTTAGCTCTTGTCAGGTGCCGATCGCTAAAAACATCCTAAAAACATTGACTTAATAGTCAGTGAAACATTGAATTTGAATCAACTGAATATCAATAACTGTTTATAGTTGTTAATGATGGTTGAGCTGTATTGTATTATTACTTTGTGGTTTTCTAACATGTTTAATGGTTATGTTGTTCCCTAAATCAAAGCTAGGACAATTTGGCGAATGTGTGCAGCCAGGCTAGTACACCGTCGCCCGCCTCTCCCACTCCTACTCCATACCCCTCCCAGTCCTCCTGCTCCCCTCCTCCATGCGCGGACTGTCTTACGTCTCGTGCAACGGCCTGTACATACCATTAATTACTAGCAACACCTTGGCTGTTATTGTTTAGTATTCAGGTAAATAATAAAAAGTCACTAACTGCTTTTAACAGACTAATCAATTAGATAATATAATGTATCAAAGCTAAATACAACATAAAAAATTATAAACACTATGACATTTCAATAAAATTCTCTGGATATAAACATCTTGCAAAGAGTACCTATTACAAATAATCTTGAGATTCAAATAAATTATCATAACCTTTGAATAAGCTAAAGTAAAAGCCAAATAATTTATTTGCTGTTGATCTTTCACAAGAAATGGGCATTGTCATACATAGAATACATTAAAATTGAAATACTTGAGACTTAAACTAATATTGCACAGAATTTATCTTAAAATACTATATTAACATTACTGTTCATAACTTCAGAAATAGAATAAAATGGATAATGTAAAAACCATGACGTTACCTTATTTTTAAAATTTTTAAGTGTCGATGTAAATGTATGTAACTTACTTGGTGTGATGTTCCAGTTTTCGATAGTCTATGTTACGGAATGTCAAGTTTCAGTCTATTTCTTGTTGAGTGTGAGTGAATTTTTCGTCTGTTAGAAAAAAGATGTAGGTTTTGATTTTGATATTTATATATGAATTTGATATTTAACATTAAACTTTGTAAATGATAATACATGTAAAATTTAAAGGTTAATGACTGTAAGAATTTTCATCTCTATGAATAAATGCCGACAAAGTTCAAGGCAATGAGACCTGCACATTGTTCGAAGAATTTTTTTCTGGATCAGTAGAATGTCAGATACGGATGAAGAATGCCCCCATGGGATCAAGCCGTAGTCTAAGTGAGATTGGAACAACCCAAAATATGCAGCTCTGAGATATTCTAAATAAATGAATGTCCTTTAGTTTCAAGAAAAGGTAACTCACGAGAGAGCCTTTTACAAAGATTGTTGACAAGATCAGACCATGTAAGTTTTGAATCAATAAAAATGCCCAGAAGCTTCACAGATTGGAAATCCTGCTTATGAGTTAAACTGAGAATAATGTTCTGCGTTTTGTCCTGATTACAGAGTAATTTGTTTGAAGAAAACCAAAGTTGAGCATCAACCTGTGCAAGCCTAATTATTTCATGCAGGCTAAGTTATTCCCACTAGTGTAAAGAGATGTGTCGTCGGCATAAACCTCAGTTCCAACACTGTCATTTTTAGGCAAGTCATTTATAGCAATTATGAAGGAAAAAGGCCCCAACACCGAGACTTGCGGGACACTCATTTCAACATTCTGAACTGAAGAGGATTCTCCTTTTATAAAAACATACTGTTCTCCATTCGAAAGATACAAAGAGATGAGTTTACAAGATTGTTCTGAAACCCTGTTAAACTTGAGTTTCTCCTGTACAATATGAAATGCGACACAATCAAAAGCTTTACTTAAGTTACTATCTAACATCGACAAGTTGTTAGAAAGCATCATTAATTAATACTCAAGTAATGAGAGTGCAACAGATTTTTTCTTTCTCAAATGCATTCAAGTAACAATTGACTATCTCCGTTACTGCTGATGTTGGATATTGTGACTCGGAAAGAAGACTATAACCGCTAAAATAACTGGAAAGTTGTTAATGAATCAGAGACTCCAAAACCTTGGAAAAAATCAGAACAACTGAAATTGGGCGATAGTTTACTGGAAGTGATTTATCACCCTTCTTATTTACAAGAATAACCTTAGAAATCTTTAGAAGGTCTGAAAAATAGCCATGTTGAATGCATATACTAAAAATAAAGGCCAGGGGTGTACTGATTACACTTATTGTTTTCTTGACAATCTTATTAAAACGCCAGTCGCAATCCATGCATCTGGAAATTGGAAATGTAGAGACAACATTAGTTATCTCCTCTGAATGGATATTTTGTCAGTGGAAAGATTCTGGAGGTACAGTTATATTTCCAAGAAAATCGAGAAAGTGTGTGTTAGTGGTGTTTATGTTACTAGTATATGTGTTGCTCGAAATCGAGCAATTAATTTTAATGCAATACAAATGTTACTTTTAGCTCTAAATCAATGACATCCGACCAATCCAATATTGTGAATCTCTTTAATCACCAAAAATACACGTATTTACAGCTGATTATTAACAGAAGTTTAAAATGCTTTATTCAATCCCAGTGTTATTTAAATGGGAAATTTTGAGATTTCAATGGTAGATTGCGCCTTTACTTTCAGTCCGATTCTCATCAGTTTTTGGTGGAAACAACTACAGACCAAGCCCTATCCAACGACACCAAAAACTTGAAAATCGGTTGAAAATTGTAGGAGGAGTTCTCACGACAAAAACCCTTAGCGTATTAAATAAGTATAGATTTGAAAGTGTTTTAACGGATCTGAGAAAAAAATTGTTCACCTGCTCAGGGTTAAGTGTTGCTTCAAGTGTTTTGTGTGAAAATTGTTCTTGAAAAATTATATCCCAAGCTGCCTTACATTTATTGAAAGCAGTCTCAATGTTATTTTCACATGTTTGTCTCTTTGCAGCCTTAAGATTAGCTCTGTACCTTATTTTACACAGAATATAAATTTCATATGCCCCATCAGCATAAGGTGAACAATCTTTCTTAAAACTCTTATAGATATAAAAATATTTAACATGTGCTGTCTATCTTTCGCCAAGTTCTCAGTGTAACATCTTTCTTATTGTGCATGTTTCTACCACTCCTATTGACTTTGTCTATCAAAGGAGAACATAAATGCCAAATATCAACGTATCATTTGAAAAAATTATCAAAAAGTTCATTGACAGATAAAGAACCAGCAATAGGACTTATTAATTAATTTAAAAATAGAAAGTAGCCTATAAAATGACGGTTTTCAAATGTCAATAATTTTTGAAAGAATAATATTAAAAACTGCAAATATTCAAAACATGACAAACATTATAAATAAAGATTAGTCAGCAATATTGATAGCTTTTATTGATTTCTCGTATAAAATGATTTTGTCAAACGCAGTGATATTTAAACCAAAATTTATATTAAAATAAACTGAACAAAATACAAATCTAGTTCTTTTATACAACATAATATTTTAATAAGATGGTTTATTAAAAACTATAAAATGTTAAAATAGAGATCGTGCACAAAATTCCACTTCTACCGTTTCTCCTTTGTTTTAAAAGATACACCGAATACAAATGAAATCATTTATACTGAACATAATAATTATTACGTCAAAGACTATCTTTTGCTTTCCAATAAATTTTTAAAAAACTCACTCTATTTTTCTAATCATAATCTAATTAAAGCTTGATACCTACAACTAAAAAAAAATCCATGATTAGTGAAATAATTTACTTTTTATAATATCTAAAATGTCCTCAAGCAGCTCTTTCCTATGCTGGCCACTCAACATAAGACTCACTGCCTCCACTCGTTGTCCCGGAGTCATCTGAGACGTCAGCGCATACTTCACAACGTCCGTCCCGATGTTCCCGAGCATCGGATACTTGTAACCGACTGTTAGCGCCCAGTCGTACACCACACAACACGTTTTGTAGCTAAGAGCATGATTCATAACCACGGAGAGGATTTTAGTTGTCAATTCCGGAACTAAGAATCGGTCTGATGCGACTATAAGTTCTAACAACGTCCGAATATCCTTGGGTAAAATGCATTCACAGTAAGTATCAATTATCCGAGAGAAGTATGTTACACAATCTGCCGATATATCGGTTAATTTCACTTCTGTTTGATCCGTCTCTCTAAAACCGCCTCGGAACATAGCTTCAAACACAGGAGAGTTGTTGCAGAGGGTGGATTTGTTCGCTGACACTGTTGAGCCGTCATCTAACAGGAAAGTTATTGTGCTTTCTTTCCTCAAGCTGCCGACATTGCAATGGGAGCATATTTCGATCGCCTGCTGGGGATTTTTTACTTTCAGTGTCTTGAAGAGAGCGTGCAGACTTGCAACAGCATCTTCTTGTTTATTTTCCAAAGCATCCAACAGGTAGTTAATGGCTTGGCGTTTGAACAGCAGTTTTAATAGCAGGTCTTTCTCGCTAAAACACAGTATTTAGATTGATTTATTGAGGGTTGAAGGCTTGTTGGGGGCTTAAATCAACAAAGTAAGAAAAACTTCATATTTTTGTGCTATAAACGTCTAAAATTTATAGTCTATATAATATGCTTTAGTATTAATTATGGATTTTAATGGTCTACAATTTTTGAAAAAGTATTAAGTTATATTCAAAAAGGAGATTTCAAATTTCATCATCTTTCCAATGTTTTTTTCATGGAACTTCTGTTTTACTTGGTGAAACAGCAAGTTAAATTATACAGTAGTTGTTTTGTATTCATAAACACTAATTTTTTAGAGAAATAATAATGCAAGAACATTTAGATATATTTTATATACAAACTTAAACTACAGACTTCTAGAGGAAACCAAACTATAGGTCATTTTTTTAACATGACAATTATCGAGAAAATTAGGGTGGGGGATGTATTTAAACTGCAAACAAGAAATTTAAACATGTAACAAATGACAAACATGTGACAAACATGTTTGATTATCAGATTTCCTTAAATAACGTTTTTAATAAGTTATAATGTCTTTCTGTAACTCCTAGTCAGCTGTTATATTTTTAAGCCAAACCCATTCCATGTTAAAAAAGTAACCGTGATAGAATTTATCACTTAATTCTATCATTAAGTTTAATTAATTCTATCATTTAATTCTATAATTAATTAAGTTAAATAAAATTGTAGGGTAAATTTAAGTAAACTGATTAAAATGCAACTTTTATAAATAATATTTAAAAAAATGATACACAATATGTTGTGATGTAAAATTACCAGCTGGTGTGATGTAAAATAAACAGTGAAATAAAACAAAAACAGAAAAACCAACAAAAAAAACCAATGGGCTTCGGCCAATGGGATATTAGCAAGGATAAACAAACCCCCACCACCATCTCTCCCTAGAAGGATCAGGTTAAAATAAAAATAAAATAATAAAAAAAAACGGGTTATAGCATTGGAATCGTGTGCCCACCTGATAACGTGAGGTATCGATAGTGATACCAACAGTTTGACGGGCTCTTCCGCTTTGAGCAGCCGGTACGTGATCTCGCCCTCGCCCAGCCCCGTCTGCGCCAGTGTTGCCACCTCGCCCAACACGCGTGTCCCCTCACCCAGCATTCTGGCACACTCGCCGCACCCCTCATGGCTCGGCCGACACAACCGACACTGCACTTCCAGCACAAACTGATCGTCCAGCAGCTGTCGGTAGTAATTCTTGTTTCTGTAAAAATCCAAATAATTCAATTACCTTTTTTGCGAGTGGAGACAGAGAGCATCACAACTTACTTGAAGTTATATAGTAACCATTAAATAATAATTCCGGTGCAATATTTTTTATTTACTAAATTCTTCTACAGGTGTAGAGGACTGGTCAACTTGGATTAGCAGGGAAAAATCAAGGCTTGATTCACTAATCAATAATTTTTTTAGCCTTCAATGCATTGCCTCCCTACGGGCCTATAAGCCAGTATGATGATCACAAGACGGTACGGTTCCGTCTCATCTTTAAGTCACTTGGGCTTGCCAGAGGATGACTACCCAGGCAAACCCCGGAATCGAACTGGAGAATGATGGCTTTTGAGGCCAGAGCTCTACCACTAAGCTGCTGCCACCATAAAATGACAAACAATAACAAGATCAACAATGATAATAACTACAGGGTGTGGTTAACACTTTGAACCCTGGGCGCTGATTTGCCGTTTTAAGTGCGTTACTGGCTAATTTTGGGGTTAAAATTAAAATTCGTAGCTTGCTATACATATTTTTTACCCATATAAGTTATATATCAAAATAAAGAGAAAAATATAACCTTTCTAATGATATAACTTTTAATAAAATTACAATAAAAAATAATTTTAGGATTCCACATAAAATTTACCAGAAAAATTGAAGAAAATAAAAATTGCGATGGTGCATACACTTATATTTAGAACATAGTTTAATATTTACTCTAAAATCTAAAAGCTAATTCACAGTCTAAACACTTATAATAACAGTAAAACTACACTTTATTTGACACGAAAACGAACGTAAACAAAGTCAGCCATTACTGCAGACAACAACACTGCGTCGTCAGCCGGTGACGCAAAACATCGGCTGCAGGCATTTGGATTTATTTTTTTGTTACAAAACAGATGGCTTTTTGTGAGACTTGAGGATACTATAATCAATGCCAGATGATCAAGGAAGCGTTCCGTAGCAACGAATAGCGCATATAAGCCAAATACAGGTTGCTATGGAATTTTATTTCGAGGCCCGACCTATACTCGGGCTTCGTTCGCGGTGACATACACTATGCCCCGAGCTATACTCGGGCTCAGGGTTCAAAGTGTTAACCAAGCTGGTCCTCAAAAAATAAAATTCATAAAATTACAAAAATTAAGACAAGAAGTTGATTTTGTTTGTAGCATGTGCAATGAATTAAATTGATGGCTGATTAGAGGCCAAGTAATGCGCCTGTACAAATATATGGGCTGTCTGTTGTTAGATCAAGCAGTTGATTTCCAGGAATATTATTTCGGCCAATTCTAGGAATCGCCAACACTGCTTAAAGCTAACAAAATTAAATTCTGCAATCTTAGCCTACTCCAAAACACTGATTGTCAACATACAGTTCAATGACTCAATGACTCATACTTGGAATAAGGAAAGGAGAGAGATAACCGGTATGGGGTTGGGAGGAGTCTATTTTTATAACTCTGTCTTCAAATCAGTGATCGATGGACAATGAACTTCCTTCCCGACTGTCCACCTGTTCAGATGTCTCCATGATTAATTTAAGATGTCGCAAATGTTTAATTGGCAAAATATACGCTGTTTTTACATTTCAAAAACTTAATTAAATTACAAAAAATTTCAACAAAATATCCTCTAAACTAAATGATACAATTAGTTACACGATAGTACATAAACTCAGTACTATCCGAGTTTTCCTATACCCGAGGTGGCCTTGGTCCCAATTACCTTGGATAATCGGACGTCTACTGTAACATAATCCTGAAACCCTATATTCCTATTACTGAACACACATTTCAATGATTCCTTTCAGTGAATTCACCCTGAAGGGAGCAGATAATGCAGTAGTTAAAGAGATAAGACTTAGAAAAGAGCTAGTTTAGTTCAGTTTACAGTTTGTTTCAGTTTAACTACCAAGCAATTAATTCAATAGTGGACAAATATTTTACAAGGAAAAACTTTTACAGAAAAGATTTTTTTAAGGAGTTGCAATTGTTATTAAATAAGATTTTTTTAATACTTCAATCCTACCTTGTCCTAAACGTATTTTCAATACTGCTTATATCTTGTCTTTTTTTGTCTATGTGCAACTAACTCTGAAATTTTATTTTTCTTCTTAACATTAAAATGAATAAAAACTTATGAAGAGAATCCACTTACTTTGCAATGTTACAAAGGAGCCTTCCGGCACAAGGGTTGGCGTCTCGCACTAAGCTTATGTAGTCAATCAGCGTGGATATAGTACCTTTGTTGACAAAGTCATGAATGGGTATGGGAACATAGTTGGTAATGTGGTACAGGAATGACAGAATCATTTCTTCTTCCTTTATCTCTCCCGTATCGTCTTCCATCTGAAAACAGTTTTAATTTTTTTTTTATTTACTTTACAGGGTAACTGAACTACGTAACCAAACTTTATAAGAAAGGGTCTGCTGTACTTTTGTAAAAATTTAACTTCTTCCATTTAACTTTTTGTGGTGGAAAGTCGAGTATTGAAATTTAAATGAAATTTTTGAAAATTTAAAAAAGCAGTACAGAGTACGTCCCTGAACTCTCTATCGACCTCTTAAGGTATTATTCCTGACTTAAAGACAAGCTAAAATATTAAATTTAAAAATTTCAAACCCCCATAGTTGGCCACACAGTTTCCATTTCATATTTTTTTAGTTAATTTTAAAATTAAGAACGAATCTAATTTCAAATTAATACCACCAATATTTTAACAGTTTTAAAAATATTGTTAACATTTTTTTCATTTTTATATTTAAATTATATAAATATATACAATAAATTGTTGTTATACGATGAAACTTGGTACGTAGCTTTTAGCTTTTTGAGGCAAAGGTCTAATTGAAGAAAAATAATCAATTGTCTACAATTCATATTTTCAAAATGGCGGATGTTTAAAATCTTTAACCTTAAACTGTATAAAAACTACATAAGCTAGCAAAGTTTATGTTGTTATGTATTTTTTATAAAATTAATTTAATTCAACAATGAAAAGATTATGGAAATTGGTTCATAAATAAGCAAGATAGGGTAATTTAAACTGAGACAAACAGTTTGGGCATGAGTCCCATTGTAGATCGGGCGCCATGACAGCGTTATTTGCTGGGCAACCCATTCAGATAAGGGACACTTTGTGTTTAAATCACTCTATCTCGCTTATTTATGAACCGTATAAATTAATTGTTATATCCTTGGATTTGAAATTAAACTATCTAATAACCAAATAATAACATAACCCGTTCTATCTTAAGTAGTTTTTATGCAATTTAAGGTTAAAGATTTTAAACAGCAGCCAATTAAAAAGTATTAATTGTAAAAAAGTGATTACTTATCTTCAATTAGTTACATCAAATAGTTGTATACCAATTTCCAACTTTTTACTACAAACCGTTCTTAATCCAAAAATTGATCTTTAAAAAATACAAAATGGTAGCTGAGTGTATAACTATGGAGTTTTGGAAATTTTAAATTATGGCTGGTCTTTAGGTCAGGAATAGTACCTTAAAGGTCGGTTGAGATTTCAGGGACACCATGTATGAAAGGTACGCCTTGAGAAAATGGCAGATTTATGCAATCAATCAACACTCAAATTAATATACCATTCCTACATTCATTCCCACAAATCATTTGGCATCTGTCTTTATGGAGCCACCAAAAAGGAAAACCTTGACAAAATTCTAAAATTACAAAAAAAAGCAATTTGAATCATCAAATATCTTTGTCAAGATGAATCCTGTAGAGACCATTTCAAAAACCTTCAAATTATAACAGTTTATGGACACAATATATTTTTGATACAATTATGGTTTACAAAACTTTGAATTCAAAAAATCAATTAATAAACTATCCAATTCACCCAACACTAGAAATAAATCGGAAATCATACCCACTCATCACAGATTGCAAATGTACAAAAAAAAACCATCATATGCTGGAGCAAAATTTCTTAGAACTTTACCTAGAGAGATAAAAAAAGAAAAATAAATTTAAAATTAAGTTAAACAATTATATTACTTCAAATCCCATGTATTCAATTGAGGAGTATACCAATTTGTAAATATGTATATATTATAAGCCCTGTTAGCTATAAGGATGACACTATTCCGTTGCATGCTTTATGTACACAATATGAATAAAGATTTATTTGATTGGGTTACATGTGATGCGACATCTTTTGATGAATAGGACTGGAAAAGTATTACAAAACAGTATCTACCATCCGGTACATTATTATAAGCGAATTTATCTCAGTTAATTATAGAAACTAGAGTATGCAAACAATAACAGGAATAGAACCCCGACCTTTTGTTCGAAGTTACTGTCGTCTTCGGGGAGGCGAGGCGTGGGCTCGAGTTCGTCCTCGCTGAGACACAAGGGCGAGTAGACGCTGGCGGGGGAGGCGGGGGGCGAACAGTCATCACTTATAGGCGACCATGCCCCCGGCATGCCACCCCCGCCACAGGGGGACATGCCACTGCTGCAGGGTGACAGGCCGCCAGGAGGGTCGGCGGGGGTAATACTTGGGTCGTGGGCTCGACCGACCCGAGTAACGTACTCGGCCAGCGTCTTGATCAGCGTGGGCACCAGGCCGTTCATCAGCAGTATCTGGTAATATGGTTGCAATGAGTACAAGTATTGTGGTGTTTCTATACATTTTTTCACACAAATTCTTTTTGATTAATTTGGGATTATGTCTTAAAATCTGGAAGTTGTTGGGGGTGTAGAGCCCTCGCGCTGAGCAATAGAATCAGTATGGTTTTAAAGTTTAATAGGTCACAGTAATGCCTGCAGAAATGAAAACAGATTTTTCATCTTTCTGCAATAGAGAACGATATACGAAAAATTTTATGCAAGTTTAGATTTAACTAAAATCACAGATTATTACAATTTTGCAACAGATTGTGCAAGCTAATGCACAAATCTTGTCCAATATAAATAATTATGCTATAAAGAAAGGTTTAACTGTTTTTTATTCATTCTGCCACGGCCGATCCATCTGACGCAGCCAAGCTTTCTACAGCAATCAGTCTTTCTGTGACAATCCATCTTCGTCCTTTATTCTGCTTTGGGGCTTTAATATTATATAAGTAAAAAAATTTATTTGTTCTTACTTCTTAGTTAATTTGTGTGCGATATAATACATAGTACTATACAAAATGCTAAATCCTTCTAAAACATCCTTTCTCTTGCTTACTCTCAGGTCAAATTATTTTGGAGATGATACTTATTCCGGACTAAAATATCTCCTCCAAGTTATTCAGTCCTGTACATTTTTTCCACCGTCCCAAACGTCTCCATGTATGCAACTATTAAAGGTAATTTTTGTCAGGTATGTATTGTGTTTTAGATATGATTTATGAAAAGTACATTTTAAAATCCATCGTACACTTCCCAATCAACTAGACTATTAATGTATTGTATAATTGTACTTACATGCAAACTTGTGTCGTCATAAAGGTAATGGTTGAGGGCTTTGAGTGCTTTTGATTGTATGGTCTTATTTTTGGCCGACTGTAGGAGTCGCAGAAGCATTTCCAGACCACCAGGACAATTGCGTACATGAGCTCTGCCGATTGAGTCTTGACACAACAGGCAGAATATCAAAGCCAACCCTGCAAAAGAGCGGGAGAGAACAAGACAATGAGTCTGGTCAAACTTGTCAAAATAGGTTTCTAACCTCCGTCAATAGACCACAACAATTGCTTAAGCTTTCGAGTTTCTTCCAACAAATTTTCAAAACCTGCTCAAACAAAGCCAGAAAAATTGTATTGTTCCAACCAAAATGTCAGCTTAATCATTTCATGAGAATTGAGCACTATTGGCAGGTAAGGAACACTTTTAGTCTGATACATATTACAAACGTTAACAAAATGGATTAGTAGTAAAAAGGAAAAATTAAGTAAGAGAAGCAACTAGGTTTGAATGTGCTGAAGCGCACTATAGTCGGGAGCAATAGAACAGGCGTGTCAAGGTCAAGTCTTTTAATAAGCCAGCTGATTTTTGCTCATTTAACTATATGTTAATTAGCTTGACCTTCACCCGCCTGTTCTATTGCCCTCGACTATATGATGATATTATCTATACATTAATACACAAGCATGTTTCATTTCCTCCTTTTTTCTCAGCTTGTGTGCATCGTAGGATAAATCTGTGCATATTGTTAGAAAGGTATAGTCCTGTAGATGAGCAGAATCACATTCTAATTCACATCGGACTCCAGGGCTACGCCCTACAGGCTTTCAAAGTTCCAATGTTAATCTTATGGAGAAATGAAAATTGAATGAATCATAAGACAGCTGTTGCAAAACAAATGCTAGAAAATTAGGAAGAACAGATGTTTTAGTTCTAAAATGTTTTTAAGCTTCTTGGGTCCAAATCAACTGAAATTTTGATCGAATTTTGATCAAGAGGCGATCTCTAGTAAATTTTATTGGTTCATTTTATCTTTGAGAGTACTAATAATGTGCTTTTTTATTTAAATTTTTATAAAATTTGCTCTTTCACAGCCAACCTATGTAAAACAGTCGTACAGTGATATTTTTTGGGTGGTATTCATTTATTAGCCTTGACAATTGTAAAAATCGCATAATTTTTTTACAGTTACAAATTGCAAAAATTTTGAATTAGTATATAAGTAAAGTCTTTATACAATATGTCTTGTAGATAGTCCTCAACACTATAATAACATTTTTATCTGAAGTAATTTTGTTGATTTTTTGTTGAACTTAGATGGGTATTTTTTTTCATTTTTTACACTTTCTGGTAATTTCTTATATAGTTTAGTTGCAGAAAACATAGGCTATATTGATCTTGATAGACAGTAGAGTTCCACTAATCTGGATTTCGATAGCCCGGAATTCTGGATAACTCGCAAAGTCTGCCAGAGCATTAAAAAGCACTGGGTTTAAAGGCGTTAAGCACCATGGCATCCGTTGGATCCTACAGAACAGTTCTGGTTTAACTTTAAGTTTGTTTCAATAGATAAAGTTTAAGTTTTTAATTTTTGTGTTATGTACAATATTCAATAAATAAATGGTTTAAATAGGAACACTGTAAACTATTTGTACTATTTTAAATTTTTACTCCTTTCCCAATAACCCAGAATTTTCACAAACAAAACACATGTTCACAGCCACTGTTCAGTTCACGTTAGTCCGGGTTTGCAGGACTCAGCTTAAACATAGACCCTTATGAAATCCCGTTGACAATTTGCTTTGTACGTGTATTGCTCTGGTCTTCTGAAGGGGTCTTTTCTGTAGTTAACCATGAATAGATTAGATGGGCTGCTACTCACAGTGTTCAATAGTGGAATTCAGCCTAGTGACGACGGTTTCCACAAGGCCATCCTTGACTAGCTGAAGCCTGGCCATGTCCACAGAGCAGAGGTTGTAAAGACACATGTCGGCCTGTGGCTCTCCAACCAGCTCCACGAGCAGGCGGAAGTCTGGTCGGCCACCTTGAGCCTGCAAAAATAATATTGATCACAGAGTGCAAAAAAGTCTCATCACTATATCAAGCGATCCTCGTGCCTAGCGTTTGAAAGAGGTTTTTTACTAAGGTTTGTCTGGCTGGGTGGGGAAAATTTAAAGTTATAAGCTGGAGCTAAGGTTTTACATTTACTATTTTTTAAATAAATTTTATTTTTCAATAATGAGGATAACTTTTTTACAGCCAAACAATTGATAGTCACTCATTCAGTACTGGTAGGCCTGAACAGAAACCATTTTGGTAGATTTCCGCAAATTCAAACCTACTGGTACTAGATTTTGTTCTGTTTAACCAATTTTTGGAGTACCGGTATGCGGATTTTATAAATAATAGAAATATTAGGCTGATTGACCAAAACTTTATTTGATCTGGACCCAATTAGTTATTTTTTAAAAATATTGAATACATTTAAAATATTTAACTAAAATATACATTTTTTGTATTTTCTATAATTTGTTCACAAAACAAAATGTAAACATGTAGAGAAAACGGAACATTAAAATAAGGTACCGGAACATGATATTAACAGGAACATTAAAATACTAGAAAATTTAATAATTCCAACAGTCAGTTAACATTTAATATATCTATAAAAGCAGTAACAGCACTATCTATCTTCTTATTTCTATAAGGGTTTAGTCTGTTACGTCTTTTTTTCTCTCGACCTACTGAACCGATTTTTAAGATTGAGATGTCATTTTTAAGGTTATGATATAGCGTATGGACGAATCGTAAAAGGTCATATTGTTTCGGGCTTCACCCCCCTCGCCTTTGATTTATTTCTAGAGGGCGCTTTAAAATGTTGACCAACTTTTATTACAAAATCCTTAATGTCAATTGTAATTTAACAGCTGATTAAACTTACCTTCAGATGAATTTTAGATAGTAAATAGTTCTAGCTAATATGTCCTTACCATTGGTTCTAAGGTGCAGTCCATGATTTGTGTAATTATCTCTAACCCATTTAGTTCAAGAAATGTGTATTTTTTGCTCTTACACTTATCTTTAATTACGCTATTTTGTTCCTGGATAAGTTTATTTTCTGAAACATTGTCAAATCTATTTGGTGTCTCCACCCAGATTAAATTCTTACAATTTATGGTTTGGAAAAGCTCATCCATTTTAGGTCCAAGACCATTGAGCCCCTCTCGGTTGACATCATTTGCCCCACCTACTATTACAACTCTATCCATTTTTCCAATCTTTTATGCCCTTGACTTTGCACATTCGATCAGACGATTCAGTGGAGCTCTAAGTAGTACCCAATTTTCAACGATGACCTCATTTGCAGTGTCAAGAATTTTTTTACCACAATCCTTTCCATGGCTATCACCTACAATGAATACTTTTTGGTAAGAAAATTTAAGCTTCCCTTGAGCCCTCATTAAATTTGATGCCCCCCATTTCTCAATGGCTGAATTTCCCGTTAATTATGTTTTCGATTGAGGCCTCACCAAGATTAGTCTCACTGATTGGAGTGAATCTCTTATCAGTGGTCACACTATTTACATTGCTAAATTCAAATTGTTAATAGAATTTTTCAGTTTGGTTCACTTAGATTCTGAACTACACTTTGTCCTTTGTGCTATTTGCATCAAATCATGGTTTTGTCCCTACATCGCTTACGATACTACTACTATCGAGTCTAGGCCTACTTTTAATCATCTCATTTAACCTAATAATCTCAACTTCATTTTCATTGTGATGAATGAGCAATTCTTTATTCTTATCTAGGAGAGTTTGACTGAGTTTCTGCTCCTTTTTGAGTTCATACTCCCACCAAGTCAGAGCTGTCATTTTCTGAGATTTTACCTTTTCCAAACTAAAAAGGACCTACAAGTATCTTTACAATTTGGACAAATCCATATTGAAACATGTTTGAGAAAGAAGCCTAGTGCTGTTTTGACCAACTTGCTGGATTTTTTATCACCATGCAGTCATTTTATACAGTTCTCACACTATATTGAAAATGAGTTCTTATAATCTATTATCTGGTTGCAAGATCCACAGTTTTCTGTGATTGTCAGTATTAATGTAACAAACAGTATAGGCCAGTGTTTCTCAACTGGTGGTACGCGTACCACTGGTGGTACGCGAGAGCATTTCAGGTGGTACGCGAGAGAGCAAAGAAGAAAAAAATTAAATACACGAAAAATAAAATAAAGCACTTAACTACGTGATGCCGACAGCCGTTTTGGTCAGCTCAGTTCTACGTTACAAAACGCTTTTACACATAATTTGAGAGACTCCAATAGGTAGCATTACCTTTTCCTTACTTAAGCAATTTCGTACCAACTTAACAAATTAAATTATTTTAAGTTAAAACTCCCTTTTCCGAGCATATTTATACTAATGATTTTGTGTCCAGTACCCGTCTGAACTCTTGAATTAGGCCTATCTTAAGTTCTGTATTTACCTTGTACTATTTGAAGTTATAAGATATGCCCCGCAGTAACAATGAAATGCGAGGGAAATTTAATTTGCTCATATCCACGGATAATATGAAGTTCATCACTTAGTTTCAAAGTGGAAAACATAATTTAGGCCTCATATACTATTACATTAATTAATGATCACAGTAATAATTGTATAGCTTCAAATACAATGTTCATCCCAATTTATGTTCTTTTCAATTAAAATAGAACTATTTAAATTAATTGTTTTAAATAGGAGTTGTATTTTTTTAGACTACTAATTTGGGGTCCATAATAAAATAAATTAAAAGGAAAACAATGACCTTGGCTCTCTCCGGCTGTATTTGTAAGGCGAAGGGAAGGGGGGTGGGGGGTATGTATAAATTTGGATGGTACGCCAAAAATTTTTAAAGCCTCAGGTGGTACGCGGGCACCAAAAGGTTGGGAAACACTGGTATAGGCCAAACTTATTGTACAAAATTGGTTTACTGCAGTTTTAAACATACAAATTTGACCACTTAAAATAACCAAAGATAATAATACCTAACAACTAAACCTAATCCAACAGTTAAAACCTATACATGAGACATAGACAAATTGTAGCAAATATTTTGCCGAATCAGTAACACAGTTAAAATTAAGATAAACACAATTCACTTCTTGTAAAAATGAGACAAAGTGAAGATTCATGAAAAGCCATGACGGAAGCCAACTGAACAAGGTTTAAGTGAATGCAAGTAAGGAAAATCAATTATAAGCAAGTAAAAACGTCCTACTTTTATTGCACCTGAAATATTAGAATTTCTGGTCATATAACTGAATAAGAAAATGGGCTACACTGTTTAATGAAAATGGAGACACAGCAAAACTTTTTAGTCATCAACACTTTCTGAATTTGAATTATGTTGATAACAAACTTTGAAAAGCTGGGTCCAACCTCTTAAAATAAGGTCGGCTCTACCGTATGGGCGAACTAGATGACAGCCTAAGGCTCCGAGGCCCAAGGGGTGAAATTGTGGCAGAGACGAGCGTCCCTGAATGACAAATACAAGCACACCCAATCAGTGATGAAGAACACCCCCGAATAACGAGGACAAGCGCCCTAATTTAGAGGTAAAGAAGTGTCCCTGAGCGTTAGAGACAAGCGGGCCCCGATTGGTGATGGTGAGGAGCATAAACGAACGACGGACAAGAACACACCTAATATTAGGTGAAGAACGCCCCCGAAAGGCGAGTACAAGCGCCCTTGAATGGTGGTTAAGAGTGTCCCTGAACGTTAGAGATAAGCGGTCTCCGATTAGTAGGGAGGAGCATCCTCTAAACGTCGGTACAGTTAACCAAAACCCAACATAACCAATTGAGCATGCAAATTTACCTGAATAGCAAGGCCATAGGATTTTGAACCTTTGGTGAATGCTGCCAATGCTTTTAAAACAGCGGTTTTCACGTCCTTGTCTTGAGATGTTAGATGAATTGAAACAGCCTTCACTGCTTCTGCTTTTAGCATCTCGAGCCGGTATTTGGGTACTTCCCACAAAGATCTATAATTATAAAATTTTGTATTAGAAGAGAAAAATACATTGTATTTGAGAGAATGCCCCTTTATTAAAAATTCCTAAAAAATGTTTTTTTTAATGAACACTAGCATAGAGGGAGTTTTGGAAAACATACACATTGTGAATACAGAATATAAGGCAATAATATGACAAGGCCAGTCTGGATTTCTTTTTAAAACCTTTGGATGGTCTTTTAACATAACTTTCTAAGAGGTTCAAAATGGCAAAGATTTTTCTTTCTGGCGATTTTAATATAGACACTTTAGTTGATGTCAAACTAAAACACAACTTGTTTCACACTCTTTCATCCTACAACTTGCAATCTAACTTCTTTACTCCCACCCGGGTCACTGCAACTTCAAATACTTGCCTGGACAACATTTTCACAAATGTTTAACCCCAATTATGTAAAGTCATTGAAACAAGGCCTTTCTGATTATATGGCTAACCTGGTTAGCATGGATATTACGGTACCCAAAAGAAAATCTTCCCCAAAATTTAAATGAGAGTTTTCTGATGGTAACATTCAGCTTTTTATTGACAATATTTAGTGACATATCTTTGGATACTGTGCAGTGTGTATTTGTTAATTTTATATTATTTTGTGTTTGTTGACGAACAATTCAAATAAAATTGTCGTATCCGCTCTGGACTCGCAAATCAACCATCAAACTTGAGTACGCACCTTCCCTTTCCCGTTTCGCCAGAAAACTTCGCACCCACCACCTTGGTCGACTACGCCTTTTTTCATTAAAATGTACGCACCCGCAAAAACGACGAACGCTGCACTGGTTAGATCATCCATCCAGAGACTAGTGCCAGACTAAAACCATAGAATGTTGCTTCAAATGTGTTGCTGTCAGCAACTGAGTGGAAACAGCCAAAAAATTAAAAACAGTGTCGCCAACAAAGTCGCCGACAGTTTTTACAGGCCGGTTTTGTACCAGGCAACTTTGTCGGCAACAGTGTTGGCAACAATTTCACCAACTTAGGCAGAGTCGAAAACAGGCTTAATAAAAATCCATTAAACCAACCACATGTCAGTTAATTCTATTTAATGCAAAAATATTGTGGTTTTTGACAGTTAAAAAAGTACATTCCACTTGCGACAGGGGCAACTTTACTCACCTGAGAGTTCTTATCGCCATTTGTTGTGTGCTTAAGGATGTACTTGTATTTAAAACATTAACTATGACTGGAGTTACATGATGTTCATGAAACTTTTCAGCAATCTTGTAGGATTGTGTTAAATTTCCAATTAATCGACATGCTCTGCTTTGAATACTATCTTGATTTATATTTTTCAGAATTGGAATTATTAGTGGAATAACTCCAAATGAGACAACCTGAAAAAGTTAGACAACAAACTTGAGGTCAATATGCTTAGAACTGTACGAATACTCGCATATGGCACTCAATCATCGAAAAGAAGTTTCAACTTTTTAAAGAGAGGAAATTAAATAGCATTGCAATTTTTTATTATTAATAAGGCCTATCGCAAGAGGAAAATTTCAAAAATTCTCCACAGAAATATTTAAAATAGGCCTATCAAAATCAAACGTTTAAGAAATTATGATAACCAATAGACCTATAAAATATTCAGTGTATATTTTAAGAAATCATTTATTTGGCCTAAAAATCTCTAAAAATTAGTCTAGATAATGAAAATGTTATGTAACTAGGGGCTTACAGGGGCAAAGGCCCCTAAAAATCGAACTGGTGGTATTATCTCCAAAATTAATATTTAATTTATCGCCTTCTTGCACAATTCTTTTAAAATATTACCTAATATTAATGAAACTTTTTTGGTTTGTATCACATCAGTAAATAAACCAATAATCTCCCCTGCATTAAAATATAGTACAGTAGAACCTCAATAGTTCGACACTCCTTATAGTTCGACACGGTCCATGACAACTTGTAGCATGTCAGTAACGACTGATAATGTCCATGTTGGAGACTGACAAAAGTAAAAATGTAAACAAAATAGTGAATGATTTTAATTTTGGTTAAGTTATAGTTAAATCAAGTAATTTTTAATGAAAACTTATTCTTTCCCAAATTCAACTCATGATTTTTAAGCTCACTGTATTAAAATTTTCCATATACTCCCTATAGTTCGACCTTTTGATAGTTGGACACTCTCTAAGTCCACAGAGTGTCGAACTATCAAATTTACTGTACCATTATAGTGCCGGACGCAATAAAAATAGATTTAACCCTAAACATGTACTGTAAATGATGAATTTGTAACTCAAATAAATAAAATAGTTCAATACAACATGACAAAATAGTTACAAGCCCGAATATACTGTACCCCTGTAGCAGACAAAGACCCCTAGATGGCCCCCATTCCCCCAGCCACCTGTGCCCCCATACTCCACGAGTTCCCCATGCCTCCCCCGTTCCCCAGAATACCCTGTGCTTCCAGTACATCCATATGCCCCGGGGCCTGCGTGCCCCCCTTGCCCCCGCACCCCCTGTGCCCATGTCGTCCCCTATGCTACCTCCGTGCGACCAAAGCCTCTCGTGCCCCTTGTACCCCCCCATGCTCCTAAGCCCCTAAACCCCCCATGCTCCCAGGCCCCCATGACCTTCGATCTTTCTCGTAGCCCCATGGATAACCTCCCGAACCCCTGTAGACCCTCTCATGCCTCCTTCATGCCCCTCGTTTCCCCCATGCTCCTGTGCCTCCATCCTGCCATTTTTCCAAGTGTCCCACGGCCCCCCTCTGTCTCCCATGACTTCCCCGTTCACCCCAAGCTCGCGTTCTTCCCAAGTCTTCGCATCCCCTTACCCCCGTGCCACTGTACTCCCCATGCTCTCGTGCCACAGTGCCCGCCTTTCTTCCCAGTGTCAAATATGTCACCCATGCCTCCCCTTTGCCCCAATGCCACCAGTCCCTCGTGCCCCTTGCAACCCCCATGCTCCTAAGGCCCTATACCCCCCATGCTCCCGTGCCCCCATGACCTTCAATCTTCCTCGTAGCCCTGTGGATCCTCTCTGGGACCCCCATAGACCCCCTCATGCCTCCTTCATGCCCCTTGTTTCCCACGTGCCTCCCGTGCCCTCATGCTCTTCTTCCCCTTTAATTTTCGTTCCTTCCCGTACCCCCTATGCCCCCTCTGTTCGCCATGCATCCCCCATGCCACCCATTTCCGGTATGCTCAGCTGTGCCCCCATGCCTGTTGTTCCACCCCAAGCCCCCATGCTCTCTTTGTACCCCCATCCCTCAAACGTGCCCCAATGCCCCTAACCCAGATCAATTAACAACTCATCAATTAACAACCCATTAAAAAAGACATTTTTACAAAGAGATAGGCCTAAGGCAATAGTGTAAATTACAAGGTTACTCAGTCCAATGAGAGCTTTAATACGTTGAGTGCGGTTTATGATTAATATCGCTTACGCCAGTGGCTTAAATATAATAATTATTCACCAAGTAAACTAGATGAATGCATCCAAAATCTCATCATAAGATCGCCAAGCCTGAATTTTGGTCATTATTTATGACGTCACTTCCGGTACATCAATTGATGCAGTCCGCCGGTGGCGCCGGTCGCGTGAGACTTATGTGGCATTTTGAAATAAAAATATGCAGTTATGTATGCAACATAACTGCATATTTTAATTATGCAAGCCGTAGTGGCACACACAGTTAACACAAGTATATTTTTACTTTTAAGGAAAAATTTATTTAAGGAACATAATCTGTGTTAAGGAACATAAAAGGAACACACTTTTAATGAACATAATCTGTGTTGACCACGGTGCAACTTTCAAAGAATCAACCAATCCCATCAACTTCCATGCAAGCCTGTCCCCGCTTATTTCACGTGGGCCCTCCCACCATCATTGCCACAGATCGGCTAACCCTTTTAATAGTTGCACCAACAGATCAGGTTCGGACGTGAGCGGGAATCAAACCTGCACCATCGTAAACATCCTGGCCAAAGAGCCTGAGGCTTAGCCATCTGAGCTAGCACGTCCGGCAGCCTTGACACATGTATAAAGGTTTTTTGAACGGTGCGCGCTCCTAGCAAGGAAAACTGTAGGCCGTTAGTGAGTTTGCTAAGAGAGCACAGCACTAAACAGCTGCATTTTATTTAACTTAAAGGAAATAACTTGGGTTAATACGGGTTAAGATAATTAGCGCTATGGTAAAACTCTTTAGGTCTGCTAATTTTAATTTTTTATTTTTGAAATGATAATATTAACAGAAACATCTACAAAAACATTGAATTCTAAAGGAATAGATCTAAAATTATTTATCCAATGGCTTACCTGGTCTCGGCAGTCTTCTTGCATGCAACAATTGGCAAGAATACTCAATGACACATTCAGAATCTTTTCATTGGGTTTATTAAGTACCTTAACAATACGTCTTAACCCTCCTTTATCTCTCAAGAGTTTAATGCCTTCCGTATCTTTGATCACATCAGTTCGAATTTGTACTAAAAGCTTATAGGCTGACTGGGACGAACTGCATTTTTCAAGTTGACTAATTAATTTGAGGATCCCCACTGATTGACCAATTTTGGACATTTTAACTTAATTCCTACAACATTATAATGATCCACAGTAGGCCCAACAATAGCCTAGGCCTACCCTCATTGGTTAAGGCCTTGTTTTTAAGTAGAAAATAAAATTAAAAATTTACTTGTGATTTAGAGTAATTAAAATATTATTCTATTATTGTTAAAACAACACCATTTAATTCCAATAAATATATAATAATACTAGGCCTAAGTTTATTAATGATATTATCAAAATTGCTAGTTATAACCTTACATATAGGTTATGTACCTCACTCGTACCGTGTAACATTTTATGTCTGGCAGATATTCGTTAGTAAAATGATTATTCCCTAAGAGCTGAAAAACTATATTTTGAGTTGTTGTGTTTAAAGTTTCATATTAAAAGAAATTAATAATATTTATCAATTAAAAGATATAAAGGCATAACCATATTGTGCAAAAGAGTCATTTCCGGTTTATTATTTCCGGTTCTTGTAATTTTCATTGTGTCGTACTATAACCAATGCTTAGTATTTTATGTTTATAATTCAATGGATTACAATTGAAGAAAATATATTTATATCAGCAAAACGTTGAAAATATCTTAGGAATTATCAAAATCAAGCTTAGCTTAAGGATATGTTACAAAGGTTTACCTCATGAATGGGGCAAGGTACCCATTGGGCACTGTGCCCAATGGGAACAGTATTGACGGATCCAACGCCACATGTGGCCAATTGGATGACCTTCAAAGTACCAAGTAAGTGAGTAAGTAGGCCTACCTCATGTACTTGATACAAACAATAACCAGTTATTGAATTCTCGACGGTGTGTCATATTAGCTACGCACGTAGCAACGACAAAGTTTCACTACCAGTTTTTTTCAATAACATTTGAGCTAGTGGTATACAACCAATTGTAACGACGACGGGGACGACGTGTAGACGGGGTATCATAGTAGCTACGCACGTAGCAACTACAAAGTGAAAATAAACGTAGTAACTAAAACTGAATGTTCTCATAGCAACTACGAAAAGGCGGGAAAAATGAAAATTTAAATATTCGATTAGCGCCTACGAAGTTATTAAAAGATATAAAGGCATAACCATATTGTGCAAAAGAGTCATTTCCGGTTTATTATTTCCGGTACTTGTAATTTTCATTGTGTCGTACTATAACCAATGCTTAGTATTTTATGTTTATAATTCAATGGATTACAATTGAAGAAAATATATTTATATCAGCAAAACGTTGAAAATATCTTAGGAATTATCAAAATCAAGCTTAGCTTAAGGATATGTTACAAAGGTTTACCTCATGAATGGGGCAAGGTACCCATTGGGCACTGTGCCCAATGGGAACAGTATTGACGGATCCAACGCCACATGTGGCCAATTGGATGACCTTCAAAGTACCAAGTAAGTGAGTAAGTAGGCCTACCTCATGTACTTGATACAAACAATAACCAGTTATTGAATTCTCGACGGTGTGTCATATTAGCTACGCACGTAGCAACGACAAAGTTTCACTACCAGTTTTTTTCAATAACATTTGAGCTAGTGGTATACAACCAATTGTAACGACGACGGGGACGACGTGTAGACGGGGTATCATAGTAGCTACGCACGTAGCAACTACAAAGTGAAAATAAACGTAGTAACTAAAACTGAATGTTCTCATAGCAACTACGAAAAGGCGGGAAAAATGAAAATTTAAATATTCGATTAGCGCCTACGAAGTTATTAAAAGATATAAAGGCATAACCATATTGTGCAAAAGAGTCATTTCCGGTTTATTATTTCCGGTACTTGTAATTTTCATTGTGTCGTACTATAACCAATGCTTAGTATTTTATGTTTATAATTCAATGGATTACAATTGAAGAAAATATATTTATATCAGCAAAACGTTGAAAATATCTTAGGAATTATCAAAATCAAGCTTAGCTTAAGGATATGTTACAAAGGTTTACCTCATGAATGGGGCAAGGTACCCATTGGGCACTGTGCCCAATGGGAACAGTATTGACGGATCCAACGCCACATGTGGCCAATTGGATGACCTTCAAAGTACCAAGTAAGTGAGTAAGTAGGCCTACCTCATGTGCTTCACACTGCGATTTTAGTACCTATGTCAACATTCAAATTGTAGTTGCTATGAGCGTAGCTATTATGAGACCCCACGGACGTGTAAATCCAGTGGCACGGTCGTGTCACGTCGCCAAGTCCCACCCAACCAAACAGACGACGCGTGCCTATTTAGACACGAAGCAGAATACGGCCAATTTTCACTTCTCAAAAGGTCACAAAAAGGCTACAATTGACCCTTTTTTTCAATTTCTATCCATTTAACTGGGTTAATAAACACTAAAAATCACCAAGCTTACTTTAAAAACTCTCAGTATAGTAAAATATATGCGTTCAAAAGTAGCCTAAAAAAGTCAGAAATGTGGTTTCCTACCCACAACGAACTTTTTTAATTTTTAAGCAAAGCTACAGCCTTTATCACTGATGGGAATCTCACAAAACTTTGCAGGAATATTCGTATTTGTACGTAGTGCAAATCTTTGTGTACAAAGATAAAGTTTATTCACTTTAAATATCACAAAATAAAACAAATATGAGATTTCTTAAAGCACTTTGTTTACATGTCATAAATTTAAAAGGTAAACAAATCAGACGTTTGACATTATATTTTGATTTTTTTTCTTTATTTTGGCTTTAGGTTAAAACCATGTTAGGCCCGCTACAACAAAATATAGATACAAATTAGTACTTAAGAGCAGTTACAAGAAAATGTTGTTAAACACTATGAATTTGAAAATTTCGTCCAAAACTTTGTCGTCCATGTCATAAAGTAAAGTCATCAAATTTACAGGAAATTGAACTTTAAGAGTTTTCAACACTTCATAAAGAGATTCGTTTAAAAGAAACCAAGTAAAACATCTGGTATCATATTCGTTATTTGATCAGCTGACATTTATAGATTGTGTTATACAAAAAATTATTTTACTTAAAATTGTGTTGGCTTTTGTCCTAGCCAACAAATTGATTCAAATTATCTGTATGACTGAATTTAAAAATAAAATGTTTTGATCTTCAGACCTAGAGAATCTTGAGTATGCTCACTGTTGTAACAATGTTACAACTACTGAGTAAGTTTTTGTCGGTTTAGTTACAACCCGAAAATTAACAACACATTCAATCAAAAATCACATAACTAAACCAACTAGGAAACATTTTTCTTCCAAAACAGTTTTAAAGAAAATTATTATTTGAAATGTTGTTAACTCTGCAATGCATAAAGTAAAACAAAAACATGAAGACATAAATATTTATCTAAACCAGTGATGAAGAGACTATACGGTGCCAAAAAAGATTGATCATCCTCCTCCACCTATACATCAACACGTACATTAGTTTTTATGTTAACTTTTCAGTGACAACTAAACCAATCTTCACGATTTATGGGTGAAATAAGGAATCATGTTACATTTGACAAATATTCGTAAAATTAACAGGCGTAATTTCTCATAAAGTTACGCTCTATTGTCCTTGGAATGTTTGGTTTGGACCAACGCATTTCTTGGGCAGAAAATAATACCGGTAGGCTACCCCCCTAATGATAGTGTTGATGTACCAAGTTGTATGGCTTTATCTGCGTAAGTGTTCAGAAAATGCATGGAAAGCCTACTTATTGTACTCCCTGAAAAATCATGCTAGAGGAATTTTGGAACTAGAAACTATGGACGTTTCATAAATCGCAATGTACAGGCGTTGGTGAGGTGAATTATAAAAAATTTCCAATATGATATCAATCTAATGTAACCAAGTCACAAAAAAGTACAACGCAATAAGCCCACACCATATTTCCTGTTTGTTCCACATCGCAAAAACCTAACTCAACAATTCAATCTAACTGCGCAATGACAAGTCAGCGGGGTCATCGAAGTTTATTGTCTCCATTGCCGGTCGTGGACACTCTAGAAAGTTCCAGAATATTCCCACCAATCATTATCATCCAAAATTAACTCACGCTCTCCGATTGGCCAATAATAGTGTGGAAGGGGAAAGAAGACAAAAAGGGAGCACGGTGGACAGGAGGGAAGTCAGCTGGGGAAATTCGGCGGAAGACGGTCTTCTTTAAGCTCGGGGACGACGCCACTTACGCGAGTGTAGTGTAGTGTTGTGTTTTCATGGCCTGTGGCCTTAAGCCTCTTTTTTATTGTGTCATGTGAATAAGGAGTGATCCAGCGTGATTAGAGTAAGATATTCTTTCTAATTTTTGTAACGATAGGGCCTGTCTGGCGGTGTTAAATTTCTCAATCCTTATTTTCAAAATTTAATTATTTATTATGCACCATCCCTTCAGGATGGTTGTACAAACCCTACATAGTTACATCTAACTAACGATGTTGAGATTTTTGCAAACTACCTCTCTCCAACTGCTATTCATTTTTTTTATACTAAATCAAGAATCCAAATTTTGTTAAACTTATAAATCGATTGTCTGAAATGCAATTTAATTGAGACTCTCGTGCTGGTGTAAATATTAGTTTTGGTAATGTAAATATAAATTAATATAATTGTTATTGCTGCAATTCATACTTGATTGTTAGAGATTGTTATTGAACTCACTTAAATACATTTTATTACAGTTCATTTAGGCTTTGATTCCAGTACCCTCTCATTTAGCGAGTTAACAGTAGTATTCCCTTCTTAGGAACGCCCCTAAGCTTATACTAAATTAGTGGATTGTTTGGTGATTGACTAATGTTTATATTAAACATAATCATAATCTTCAAATAGAGTGATATTATGGTAATGATGCGATAAAAATCATATCCGTAGCAACATTGCTTCGTCCACTCTCTTAATCAGATGTGCAATATTAAATCTTTATAGCTTGACTTACGTTTAACGCTTCACATACAGAACCCAAAAAGTTATGGAGCAGAACCGTAGAAGAAAATAATTATTCTTAGGTTGTCTTTATTTAAAAATAGTTCTATGAAGTCTGAAAATTTCGCTTGTAGAGTTATTCAGGGAGTAAAAGTGCAGTAAATATTTTGAACACTGCAGATGGAGCAATAAAACTTGGTACATCAACACTGCACAAACTTATGACTTAAACAATATTTGTTTTACATCTCGATCTTAAAGAGGAATTCGGAGACGTTGGTAACCAAGACTTAAAAGACCTTCAAATTAATAACTAACTCCTGGCATATCCCTTACTAATCACGGGTATTCAGCGTGGGCCCATTAGTATTTTAATCTATTAAAGCAGCTACATAGCTAAATTCTACCGTATAAACGACAGCAGTTGTTCCTATGTAAGCCAGACTAATGAATACGAACAGTGTTCTGTTTAACTTAAAAACTTTTAATTAAAACTGTTTTCCTACTTCATGATTTTATTGTTAAAACCCAAATGGCAAAACATGATAAAAAATAATGATATCATACCCAAAAACACAAAGTGTTGAGGGGTTGCCAAGTCCTAAAAAGGTATGATATCAAAATTTTTCCAATCAATGACATTGATTTTAGAATAGCTAATAGACAAATCGATTCGATTTTTTATTGTTTGGTAAAAATTTCGTAAAACATTATTGTTTTATTTTGAAACCGTGCTTGGCCAGCAGATGTATTAGCAAAATTAGGCCTATTTACTAATGGGGATATGAATGCGATGAATGGGGAAATGCTGAATTTACGTATAGTTCAAAAAAATATAAAATAAAATATCATACATCTGCTGAACAAGTGCGGTTTCAAAATAAAACAATAATGTTTTACGAAATTTTTACCAAGCAATAAAAAATCGAATCGATTTGTCTATTAGCTATTCTAAAACCAATGTCATTGACTTGGAAAAATTTTGATATCATACCTTTTTAGGACTTGGCAACCCCTCAACACTTTGTGTTTTTGGGTATGATAATTAGGTCAGCAATCATTATCGAATAACGAAGCTGCATGCATAAGAAACCGAAGCCTTCGAAAGCAAACAAAGATTAAAAAAAAAAAAAAAAAAAAAACAATGAGGGCGATCACAAGAATCCACCGCAAAGCTGTATGTTTACGTTGTTGCCTTTCAAGTGACAAAATCCCACAAATAAAATGTCTGGAATGAGTCACGTGATTGGCAAAATGTAAACAAACCTCTTTTGCAGTGGATGAACATGAACGGGTCCAGAAGAGGTGAAAAAGAGAAGAAAGAAGAAGAACAACAACATAGAAAACAAGAAAAAGAAAACAGACGACATCATAAATATTTTCTTAGCCTGAGAACCGGCCATAAGTTACTTATTTATAAATTTCTACCAATTGCATCATTGAAATATTTGCATTCTTATTACACGGACTTTTGTTTAAAAAACCTAACCTAACTTATTAGAGTAGGCCCCACAGATAGTTCCCCACCGATTTGTGATTACCGCATTCCTTCTACACCGAGGTAAATAGGCCTAGGCCTAGGTTAGAAGTATACCTATTTTTACCGTCTAATTTTTATTTAGTCCAGTTGTATCGTCTTCTAAACGGTCAAAAATTAGTAGGCCTAGGGTTTATTCTCAATTGTGATTTTATTCTTTTTCTTCTGATTCCTTTTTAACTTGTTTTCTTTGCATGGTGTCCTCATTCACTAAGCCAAAATTGGTCTCTTCTTCTTACCATATAGCCTGAAATAAAAATAATAGGCCTGAAGTTAAGCAGGACAAACAATAACATTAAACAAAAGCTAATTGTTAGCTTAGGCCTAGGCCTACTCAACATCATTAAACCTCCAAGCGTTCAATATATAGCAACCCCAGGAGCGTTACGTATTTTCTTAAGGTTTTGCATTTTTTCAAATAAAATTGAGGCTTAGGCCTAGTAAAAAACTAGAGGCTCACATGGGCAAAAGCCCTTAATTATAAAATTAAAATAGGCCTAGCATGATCCATAGCAGATTACCAGCTCCTCACAACGAAAGTTTCCAGAAGATTTAATTTTAATTTACATAATATTTTAACAGAACATGCAATTACTAAATGTATTTTTGAAAGACTGAATTTTAATGGTTACAACCTTAATGTATTTTATGGGTACAAAAGAAGCAGGGATGGGGACGGGGTTATAGCCTAATTTTATCTCAGAAAATGACAAAATTTAAAGAAATATGACAGAAATCAATAAACTTTTATGTGTAACCATATTTGAATGCTGTATGGTGGAGTAGGTAACTTAAGTATTATAAATATCTTACCAAGCAAAAAATTGAAATTATGGTAGGCCTATTATGAAAAAATTGTATTTATGGGTGGACATAAATATTGATATTTTAGACTGTAGTAGGCCTAATTTAAAAAGAAATTGGCCTAAGTTAAGTGGACCTGTTTCTTGAGATCTATACGAAATTTCCCAACTCGCTTCACTGAGATAACTTAAACTGAAAGTATGTAAGTTAAAGTGGTTATGACGATATTTCTATCAGCATAATTAAACAATCACTTCCTCTCATTTTAGAACCTCTTCCGCACATTGTGAACACTTCTCTAATTTCTGGAATTTTCCCTGATAAATTGAAAATCGCCAAAGTAATTCCAATCTTTAAAAAGTGTGACCGTCCTGACCCTTCCATGTTATCGACCCATTTCACTACTACCAAATTCTTCAAAAATATTTGAGCATGTGGTATACAACCAGTTTTTTAGTTATCTGGAGGTAAACAGTCTATTGGTGAATTAGCAGCATGGACTTAGAACTGGTAGATCTGCAATAACTGCAGATGTAGAGTTTATTGAATCGATTATTACTATTGATAAAAGACAGAAAATTGTTGGATAAGTTATCTTCCTTGACCTTTCACGAGCATTTGATAGTGTATCGCATGACGAATTATTAAAAACCTTTAAAAGATCTAGGTGTAAAAGGTAAAGAAGTCACTTGGTTTAAATCTTACTTAACTAATAGACAACAGTACATTAAAATAGAACACGTCACAGGAAATTTTAAATGAAATCACAAAATTAAATGTATAAACAAAACTTGTTCAAAACTACATAGCCTATAGGCCTACTAAAATACGGCGTCCCCCCAGAGATTAATTTTGGGTCCCCTGCTTTTCTTCTGTTATATAAAAGGTCTTCCTGGAGTGCTCAGTTCCTGTCTTGAGGGAGAAAGCAGTGTATTATGCATGTATGCTGACGATTCAAATACAGTATTATTTTTTCAGGGCAATCACAGGAAAATATTGAAATTTCGTCATTTATTGGCCTATTGATGATAAAAAGTTTCTTTGGCAGTAAAAACCTACTTCTAAATTCAAACAAATTAAATTTTATCTCTTTTTCCATGAAAAATACAAGGACTAAAATGTTGCCAAATATTTTTGTAGATGAATATTCTCTAGAGCAGGTACAGAATACAAAATTCTTATGCTTGATTATAGATGTAAATATAAGTTTGGATAGTCATATTTCCCATATATTTGTAACAAAATCTCTTCCAGTATTTTTGCTTTGAAGCAGATGTCTCACTTTAGCAATATAGAAACGTTAAAAACAATATATTTTTCTCTTATCCATTCTTTATCTTATGGAATTTGTATTTACAGAGCTGCTACCAAAAGGAACTTAGATAGATTACTTTTACTGCGAAAAAGATCAATTAGAATAATTTTAAAATTGAAAAATACTGAATGTGTGAAACATTTTTTTATACCGAATTGGGTATTCTAACTGTGTAGTACCAGGTTAACCGAGCCTTGCTTGTTGGTTTTAATTCACTTAAGTTTTAGTATTATGGTAAAAATTAAATTACGGTATATCAAATTTCCACCAACAACAAACTATACCTCTTCACAGTTAACAGCTGTTTCAAAGAGTCTGCTTAACATTAATGTTTCTTTCTTTTTGTTTGCATTTCGTTGTTATATCGTTACCAAAATGGCAACCCGTAAGACTAATGTTAAAAATTACGATTAAAACTTAATTTGAAACTAAATTTGATTTTTCCTGGGGTTGAGGCTGTTTCTAAACTTATTTTTAGGAAAAACACTCTTAAATGCAAACTTAAAGCAAAATCTACCCGCTAGATTTCAAGATCGTCGAACACACATCCCGTCAGACATTGCTCGTATTATTAGGATAACTTAGTCGTTTTTGAAACTGCTGTTGAACTATTGAACTATTGACTATTGAACTCTTGAACTGTTGAAACTCCTGTTCAACTACTACGGTATGTTGAACAGTTTAATCCCTATTCACTTGCATAAAGTAGCCTCCACACATACAAAACATGGCAAACATGGCAAAACATGGCATGGTTGATCCCCATAATTTAGAATTTTTAAAGAAAAAATCAACATATTTAGGCACTGAATTCCTTGATAATTTACCTAAAAAGTTTTTAGACAAAACCAATATGAATTCATAAAAAAAACAACAAAAAAAACAGTTGAAAGGCTATTTATTAATTTTTTCATTTTACTCCTGAGAGGAGTTTTTTCAAACTGATCACAACTGATCGGCCTGTAAAAAAATTGTACATATTTTCTCAGAATTATAGGCCTATATGTATTTATTATTTTTGAGTTACTGTATTTTAATTTTTATGTGAATGTAAAACCACTCATGTACTTGTAGGATACTATTATTAGTCAAGCCTGTGACGCACGCTATTATGTACATAAGTACCATGCACATAAGTTAATAAAGTTGATTTGATTGAAATACAATAGACATTTTAACAAATCTAGATAAGCAAACTTATAAAGTAATAGGAGTAAATACAGCTTTCTGATCATGATGGGCAGCTTTTACTAATCTCAAACAGACGATCATGTACCGTGTACATGATTAATTTGGTTGTTTTGAATATTGTAGAAAGTTCTATATATATTATGGACGGAGTTAGGCCTACAGGGAAAGGGGCGATGCTCCCCCAACTTAAGCATTTTTTATTTTATTTTTGAAATTCACTTTTATTTAAATTGAAGTATTTATTTAGACTTTTAGAACTTGGCCTTGGTTTTATCAAGAGATGTATAAAATAAAATGCACTTTCGGAATGATAGATGAAAGCATATAATATTTAAATAAAAAAAGCTAATAAAAAAGTGTTTGAATAATATTTGGACAGTAGTGGTGTGGTTAACAGTTTCCCTACAAAGCCCTGCCCTGTGGATGATGAGCTATTGATAAAGACGAATTATGCCGTAGCCACCGCTCCACACAGCTACCGTAGTCTTGGAGTAGGCAGTGGCATTGGCAACTGTGCGCCCTCGGCCGAAAATCGTCTGTAATTAATTGCTACAGCTATAAAGCTTTTGGCAATCAGGTATAATCATAATTAACACTCATAGCCGCATAGGAGCATCTTCCTGCTGAAGGGAGAAATTCTCCGCAAATGGCATCTGACCCTTTTCCTACCTAAGGTTTGCCACTCACCACTCACAAGATGACACTAAAGTTATCAGAAAACGCTAAGTTTGTTACAAATTATTACTTAATAATAGATCTTAAGTCATAAGCCGTGTCCGCACTGGCCGAACATGTTCGCCGAACAGAGTTCTTCCGAACTTTTGTTTGTTCGTTGCTAACCTTTTATAATGTAAATCATATGGCCGGTAATTGTTCGTTATTTGTTGATTTTTTGTGTTCGCCGAACAAGTTCGCCACGAATGTTCGGCCAGTGCGGACGAGGCTTTACAAATCTTGTGTTGATAAAGATAAATTAACAAGTAATAAAAACAAATGTTCTAAATAAATGTTTCTTAAATGACACTTTGGTAAAGTTGTAAGGCTACAACACCGCTTAAAAGTGTTAAATTGCTAACAACTATCATTATTTTTTCAGGAATGTCTACCCCTAAAAATAATTTTGTTGGAGAGCTGCAGGAAAAATGTCAGGAAGCTCACATTGCACTGCCAAAATACAATGACGAATCAGACGGAAATAATTTTAAATTCTCTTGTACTTTAAAAGACTGGATTTGTCATGGAACTGGTACCTCAAAAAAATTTGCAAAACAGAATGCTGCCAAGGCCATGCTTGAAAAAGTAGAATGGGGAAAATTATTAACCTTTGAAAGTTGTGGAGGTTCATCAAAGAGTTCTTTATCCTTGCTTAATGAATATTGTGGAAAGGAGAAAAAGAAAATGCCATTGTTTTCAGAACTTCCAAGTGAGGGTGGTCTGTTCTGCTGTCAATGCACTTTCGAAGATTATTCTGCAGTTGGGAAGGGCAATTCAAAAAAAGAAGCAAAGGAGAAGGCAGCATTTGAAATTGCCGAAAAGTTTGGTGTTCATAAGTACTGGGATAATTTAAAGGCACAAAAGGAGCGACAGCAGATGATCATTTCTCCTCCACACCAGCTCTCTACTTTTTGTCAGAAAAAGTGCTTATCTGCTCCAATTTATGAAGAAGACGAAATTAAAGAGGGTAAATTAATAAAATACAAGGTATACTGCTCTGTGGGAGATTTGAAACTCGAGAGTAGTGTGGCACATTCCAAGAAGGCTGCAAAACATGAAGTTAGTACATTAATGCTTCATACCTTAAAAGATGCTACTCCAGGAGCCTCTCCAGCGAAGGATAATGAAGGAGACGAAAAGGCTGTTATGAAAAGAAAAATGAAACCTGAATCAGAAGACTGCATGGCACCTCTGAAAAAAAGTTTTATAGAAGATGACGAGTAAGAAACTTTAAAATAACTAACAAGAAAAGTGTATCTTAGATCACTAAAAAAATTTATCTAATGTAACAATGTGATAAGTTGAGTCTTTGAACTGTTACAATTCATATTTTGTCATTTCCAAATCTGTTCTTACAAGTAAAAATACAGCTTACTAATAAAAATTAGTGCTTTTCTTAGAAACTAGAGATAGCCCCTAGGTGGAAATTCAACCAAAATGTCAGTTGATCTGATCCCAATTAGTTTAAAAAACATAACTGACAACCCTGTTCGTCCTGATTTGCAAGTATTTGTTGTTACAAAAGCTATCTTATGATTCAATCAATTACCCTTTAAAAGCCCCTTTGTAAGCGTAGCCCTGGGGGCCTATTTGAATCTTAGACCTAATTGGATTCTTCCCATTAGAAGACACTACATTTTTATCAGTAGGCCTATGTGCGGATAATTTTTCATCAACGAATTAATGTAGCCGACTTAAGCATAATACTTATGCACATCACACGTGTAAATATAAAAACATTGATAGTGAAGGCAATATGTGCTCAAACAGGTAACTATAAATTAATTCGAACTCTAGTTATTGTGTTATTAGAACTTTGTAACAACCTTATATCTACAGTAGAATATTGTGCTTATGCTGTTAACTCTTGTTATTGTGTTTTTGTATGTTTTTGTTTATTTCTAAGCCAGTAACATCTTTTGAAAGGTAAAATACCCCCGTCTCAGCAGATCTGCGGACTCGGCGAATTTTCAAAGAAATTTGAGACTTTGTATTTTCCTAGACACCTTAGGAATAAGTATGTAGGTTTGCCGCCATATGGGTGTTGCAAGCAAATGGCACCTAAACTCCACCAAGTGAATGTACATACCAAATTTTACCAAGTTATGTCAATAAATAAGCGAGGTACAGGGTTTTATTGATTTCCCATAAGATTAACATGGGAAACCTATTTTTAGCTTTTCTCCAGAATGTATTAAGCTAAGTTAAAAATTCAAAATATTAATTGTTTGTGTTTTTAAGATATTTTAAATGTTAATATGTTATTTTAAATATTATTCATAAATTTTGAAAATTTATGTAAAAAAATGCCAAAAACCCATTTTTGACCTTTTTAACCCCCATATTATAGACCCCTTTTTAACCCCATGCTGGTTCGCAAACTCATAAAAATAGATCCGATCTTACACCTTCATACCAAATTTCATCAAAATCAGAAAAATTTTTTACTCACCCTTCAAAAGTTATTAATACCACAGACACATAGACATGCAAATATATATACAGGGTGAGTTTCTTAAAGGGATCCAATATCTAACTTTTTTATTCTATGTTTGACAGTACACTTCTTATGGGGAACCCCCTTTACTTTTTCATTTTGCTTTCAGGTATGTATTTCACTTTTCAAAGATTCCCGCCAATTTTTCAGTATGGCGGCCAACTTTAAAATTTCTTATAGAACACCTTACATTTTATGGTGTTTTTGAAATTTCCATGTAATATTAAGACTTTTTTATTCTTTGTAATTTTTCTCTAAACCTAACGGTTAGTAAGTTCCTACGAATACCGTTAGAAAGGTATAGTCCTGAAGATGAGCAGAATCCCATTCTAATTCACATTGGACACCAGGGCTACGCCCCACAGGCTCTCAAAGATTCAATGTTGATCTTATGGAGGAAGGATAGTTGATCGACTCATTAGACAGCTGTTGTAAAAACAACTACTAGAAAAACAGAACAGATTTTTCAGTTATAAAATATTTTTCAACTTCTTGGGTCCAGATCAACCAAAATGTTGGTCGAATTTCAACCTGGAGGCGATCTCTAGTAATGATGAATTGCCATCAGTCTAGAAGTTGTATCAATTAAGTGACTCCTTTATCACAATGAACTCATTATGAAATTGGTTTCTATTTGGTTGAATAATGCACCTCTTTATGATAATTTTTGTATCATTACAGTTTTTTATTTATTTTTTTATTTTATTATTATTATTATTGTTTTGTTATTGTATTGTACCTTTTAAGGATTTTTTTAGTTACACATTCACCTTATTTGAAATTTTATTCACAGCGCTTTATTTAGTAAGTGTTGTTTCTTACAGTTGGTGCAGAGGATTTATTGTTGTTGTGTTTATTTCGTAGTTTAATGTTCTTCCCAATTATTTAAAAAATATTTATTAGATCTATTAAAATTTATTTTGTAAAGGCGTGTCTATACCAGAGTTTGACAACAAAAGTTATTGACTTTTACTATTTTACACCGGGTAGCTGTATAATAGTAGGCCTACATTTCTTCCGTCTTTCAGTAAAAATATTTTGTATTGTAATTTTTGTATCCGTCAATCATACCGAAACTATGCAGTACAACACTGTGTCATAATATAATTCCTATTATGATGTGTTTATATGTAGTGTTTGTGTCATGTAATTCTGTGGTGTATCACAAAATATGAATGATAGGTTGAAAATCAATTAAAAAATCAATCAATCTTGTCTGTGGTACTATCTGAAGATAGTACTCCAAACAATTGTAAGTTCGGTAATAATGCTTGCACAGGAAACAAGGTGAGTGCCTTCAACAGTGAGCTCTGATTTTTAAATGCCAAGCACTGAAAATTAGGCATAGGGATCTCGGGATAGGGTAATAAATATAAACTGAAATGTTATGTTATTTGTTTTTAAACGTAATAAATTATTAATGTTTTCATAGTAATTAATAGTTGGAAAATGTTTACATCCTCTTTTATATTGATACAACATACTACCTAACATTTACTGAAATGCATTTGTAAAACTTGAGATTTTTGGTGGTTGGGGGGGGGGAAGGGGGTACTTATTCAGTTTATAATCTGTCATTCCGTCAAGGGCAGGGTTGCCACAGACATTAAAAGTCAGGAATAGTCAGGATTTTTGGGTTTTGGTCAGGAAAAGTCAGGAAAAAGTTTGAAAAAATGCCGAAAGTCAGGAAAAAATAGGGGAAAAGTGCCAAAAGTCAGGAAAATTTGCAGTGGCACAATCCGACCGTCTCGATTTTTGACCCCTCTCATAAATCAGAATTACTAAGTATTGGGTAAAATGTATTAATTTTAAACATTAATTACCTATTAATAATGTATATTTCTATTGTGTTTTTCATTGTTATAATGTTAGTTTTTACTTTATTGTTGGAACACTTTGTTTTATTTTTAGCCAATTTCTCTATTATTTTTAGCCAATTTCTCTACAGGGAATATTAGAGAATTTCTAGGGAATACGCTATTACGATAATACTCATGATAAGACCTAAGGCCGGGACCATATTACTTTTTTGTTTTGAGGTCCATAGGAGCCAAAAACACCGTTTGTTAAAATTGTATGTGTCCGTTTACACAATAAATTTTGAAAGACACCTTTTATTTCGATGAAAAATGGTAAGATGTAAGACAGCGTTCTTCAGGTTAAGTTCGAAAACCAGGTTGATAGGACATTCAGAACAGGGTTTTATGGGGTTTCAAAAAGGTCAAATTAGGGGTTTTTTGGTATTTTTCACCCTAAAAATTTTAAATCATCAATTTTCAAAGAGACCATTCAAAAGAACTTAAAAAAACCAAATAATTTTGTATTTTGAATCATTTACTTAGCTTCACTGGTTACAGAGAAAATTAAAAAAAACAAGTTTTCATTTAATTTTTATGGGAAACCAATAAACCTGGTATATTGCTTATTTTTTAACATTTCCCAATAAAAATCTCAAAAGGCTTAATTGATGCTATATGTAAATAATTTTTTTTCTTTAGTTAATTAACTAAACCATTGGAAATTCACTGAGTATTTTGCTGTGACGGGGGTATTCAATAAAAATTTAGCGATGGGCAACTTAGGGAATGAAGGAGATTGCATTAAAAAAATATTCAAAAGAAAATTCACTAAAAACAAAAAATGAGTCTTTTATTTGTAAAACCCCGTGGTTCCAAAAAGTCAGGAAAAATCTCTCAGATTGGTCAGTAAAAGTCAGGAAAAGTCAGGAAAAATGGCCTCCAAAATTCTGTGGCAACCCTGAAGGGGTACTCAGCGCAAAAAAGGTTGGGAACCGCTAACTTATATATTATTATACAATTGCAATTTTAAATTAAAATTTTCAAATTTGCCAATTCTGGAAATTCTGAATTAATTTTAAGTATGACATTCACTACCAGACTGCCAATATAAAAGGGGAACGAGTTTTTAAAAATCTGACGTAGTACGGTACTTCATGATGAAATCGATAGATCTCACCATTGTAACAGTTTCGGTTATGACGAAAATAAGTTCAAAACCTTGATTCATTTATCCACTACGCTGCTAACAAGCTGTTTAACAAAAACATTCAAATTTGTAATTTTAGAAACACAGTTTTTTATCTTCTTTGCATCCAAATTAATTATTTGAATTGATTAAACTCACAAGATGGGGTCGCGGTAAGGGCTTAAAATTGGTAAGGAAGTAATTGTTCAGTAAGTACCGCATAGCATGGCAAAATGCAAACTTTGCCTAGTGATTTTTAACATTGGTTTGGCAGTCTTGTACGAGTTACCCTCGATGTGGTTTTTTATTATTTGAAGAAAATTTAAGTGTAATTACAATAATTTATGAAATAAATTATCTATATATAGCGAAATAGTTGAATATTTTTTTCCCTTCATAAGTGAACATTTTAGCAAACAATCTATAAATTTTTAAATCAGGACCTTGTAAACACCATCCGTCGCAGCAGACTTGGGTACTCAGAGAATTTCCAATTGAATTTTTATATATTTTCCCCATAAAAGGCATGGGGGTGAAAGTTGTCATGTAGGTTTTTGTGCCATATGGGTAATGTAAGTAAATATAAATTAAACCCTACCTAGTAAATGTACCAACAAAATTTTATTATGGTATGGTATTCTTTTTATTTTCCCCATGAACCTCATAAGGCTGAGATTACGTAAATGCGCGGACATATGGGACTTCTATGCAAATAAGTTAAACCCTTCCTAATGAGTGTACAAACAAAATATTATCAAGATATATCAATAAACAAGCAAAACAGAGGGTTTTGTTTAGTTCCCATAAGAATAACATGGGAAACATATTTTCTCCGTAACCATTGAAGCTAAGTTCATAACTCACAAATACTAATTTTTTTAACTATTTTAAATGGTTTCAATAAAATTGATATTAAAAATTAAGGTAAAAAATGCCAAAAACCCATTTGGACCCTTTTGAACTCATTCAAGTAGATGCTGACCCCGTGTACCAAATTTCATCAAAATCGGAGGTTTAATTCAAAATTTATCGTGTTCACGGATACCTACTACCTAGATAGTTATAACAGGGTGTCACAAAAAACTGTGACTGGCTAAGCATATTTGTATTTTACACATCAAAATAAATAAAGAATGTCCAGTAAATTTTATTTTTTGGCTTCTTGAAGCTCTACCCGGCTTTCTTTCACATAATTCTTTCTTTTCTTAACAGATGGTTGTATTCCGTTCATTTGGTATGCAGCTTTGTCATACCAATGGTCATTTTCAGGTACATTTTACTGTGTGTATTTTTTAAATGGCGGGCATTTACAATTTTTAAACACAAATATTCAATACCCCCGTTGCAGCAGACCTGCATCCTCAGCGAATTTCCAACAGGATTCAATCTTTTTTTAACGTCCTCCATAGACACCATGGGAACAAGGATATAGGTTTGATGCCTTGGGGGTATTGTAAGTAGATATAGGAAAATCCATTCCCAGTGCATGTAACTAAATTGCATCAAATTCTGATATTTTCATTTTCCCCATTAACCCCATAGTAGGTTTGGAGTTGAGTACGTAGGTTTCCTGCTATATGGGTGCAGTAGGTAATAAAAGCGAAACCCTACCTAGTGAATGTACATACCAAATTTGAATCAAGTTATGTCATTAAATAAGTGAGATACAGGGTTTTGTTAATTCCCCATAAGAATCAAATGGAAAACCAATTTTTTTTATTTTCCCTGTAACCTGTTAAGCCATGTTAAAAAATTAATCAAAATACTGAATTGTTTGTTTTTTAAGCTCTTGTAAATTGATTTAGTTAAAATCATTAAATTTTGAAAACTTTATTTATGTACATAAATAAACATAAACAAAGTTTATACATAAATAAACTCTCTTTATGAAGAGAGAAAACAAAAGATGTCAACAACTTACCATGCATATATGGTGTGCCAAAACGACAAAGTGTGCCAGATATAAGTTATGTGTAGTTTAAATTTTTATGAATTTTGTATAGAATAGAAAAAAAAAAATATATATATATATATATATTATATATATACATAACCCTGTCGCAGCATACTCAGCAAATTTCCAACGAAATTTCAGATTGTTTACTTTCCCCACAAAAAACACTATACAATTGAGTATGTAGGTTTGCTGCCATGGGCTGTTAGAAAATTTAAGTTAGTAACTCGTATACGTGTTGCTCAAAATCGAGCAATTTATTTTGATACAATACAAAACATATCTAAATCAACAACCTCCAACCAATATCCAATATTGTGAATATCTCTGTAATCACCATAACTACACTATTTACAGCTGAACATTAACAGATGTTTAAAATGCTTTATTCAATCCCAATGTTATTATTGGGAAATTTTGGGATTTCAATGGTGGATATTTCGTGTAATCTAGCAACCTGTAGGCGTGTACCAATTAGTAAGCCTTTTACAGTATTTAAGTTTATTCTTACCAACAAAACAACTGCATCAATTTTCAATACAAAGATGGTGTCTTGGGAGGCCGCTAATCTCAACACTGTTGAGGAATTCCGTTGGGTATTCCAGTTATGCATCCATGTTGTCAGCCATCAAAGTGTCAATACTATCTTAAACCTTTAGTTTCGCCTTGAACGATGGATAAAACATCATTATTTATTAAGTCACAATCTGAATTCTTTGGGGCTAAAATTGCGCAATTCTTCATTTCCCCAGTCCGAATGCAGTTTTCCACATCTAGGTTAAAAGAAATCAATTAGAGAGCCAATACCAAGCAACCTTAACTTAGCAACCAGTAAAATAGGAAACCCATCTGACGTACTAGGAAAAGAGTTGTTCCCCACCTCTAATAAAAAGTTGGCAAAAACATCTTCCCCATCATTTACACACATATTCTTTGTAAGTTTCACTTTCTTTATGCAGGGCCACAGTGGGTTATTTTTTAAACAATTCTCAACTATGACAGTACGTCCTGCACGAGAAACCACAGTTAAAGTTTGTTGAAAATCCCCTGAGAATAATACCACTTTACCTGCAAATGGTAATTGCTTAAGATAAATCTCTAAAAAGCCTATCAATGACTAATAGCATTAGATGGCATCGTGATGATTTCATCTATTATGATAAGTTTAGATGAGTTTAGCCATGTGGAGAGTTTGGAGTGACACCGGATACAGAATTTTCCAAAATAGGTATAGGTAGTTTAAACTCTGATTATGAAGAATACGTCCGCCTTTTATTAAACTTGCTGCAATACCTGAAAGTAATAATGTAATATATCCCTTTAACGCCCAGTGTTGTTTTATACAACGCCGTGTTTCTGTCTATTTTTCTCAAAAATTATTTGTTTGAACCACAAAAGCTCACTGTTGGTTTAAAACAACACTTATTTAGTTCAGAAAATCAGTACAATGGGCGGATGTGACATTAAATTTCACTAGTTTAATTCAGATTCCCCATACTAATTCTCAATTCATTTACAGCTAATATTTTGTGTTAGTTATATGTCTTTTGGCCATTTTGTAAAGGTCATGATCCAAACTTCACAATGGAGCCAGAATACTTGGACGAAAAAGATATAGAGAGGTTTTTATTAATTCCTGATGACTACGTGTCGGAGGTGGGAGACATTGGGATAAGTACTTTTTTATTCGATGTTTACCAAGTTGTGATGTTTTACTATTGTGATAAATAAATTCCTGTACGATTTTGACAATGCATTATTTCAACTTCAGTTATTTTATTCTTCTAGTTATTTTATACTTTACCAAAATTGTAAATATGGTACATTAAATCCACAAAAACCCACTGTTGCTTTTAAACAATTTTTCATTTTTTTAACCTGTGAGGGAAAATTTAAAAAAACGTGTTTATGTGTTATTTAGACCCTAAATAAAAGAAAAATGAGAAGAAAAAAATTTTTTTTCGGTGCATAAGAATTTGGGTTTCAAAGGGATATAATGCATTTTTAAAATTAAAATATTTATAAGAATAAATATGTCTACAGATTTTATGGGTAAATGGATTTATTTTGTGTAGCTGTTCTATGATTCTATAATAACTTTATACGATTTTTTAAAATTTCTGTTTTACCGAATAGTAAGAAATCATTTGCCTCTTGAATAATGTCTTAAAAAGTTAATAAACTTACTCCTAATAAGTTAATAATTACTATGAAATTTTCAAGCACTATACACCTGTAAAGATAACGGAAAAATCTGTCCCCGCTCTCAGTTGTTTTAAAAATAAAATGCTACTATTGTAATTTCACTGTTATGTAAAGGTAGTAATTTTCTATATTATTTTCCACTTTAGATAATCAATATTTAATTTTCTAAGTTATTTTGGTAAAATTGAGCTAATATTACGATTTATTACCTGTAAATGCAACAAGAAGTCAATTATCTCCATGCATCCAAGTTTCGCAAGTAATGTTTTTTTGTATTTATGTTTAACCACATATATCCTGCTGGAGCATCTAAGTAGAACAAACTGTGAGATCTTTGGTGTGATTGGGGGCTTTTCAATTATTGAATCAATGATTTTCATTTGATCTTCATTAGCTTTTGAGTAAAAAGAATCAAACTCGTTTCATTTCTGTGTTTGCTTGGTTTACAACATGATTCAAACGAAGAAGAGGAGTCGGTAAACCGAGATGAAAAAGCTCAACATTCTTTGTAGAAGCAACATCCCTCTGAGCACAAGATTTTCTCAGGATATCCCAAACGGACCCCAAATATCCTATTCAAATCCTAGGGTATGGAGAAATACAAAAGGACATGCTAAGCATTCCAAAGGGACTTGATAAAAATATTTAATTTTTATGTAAATAGGACTAAAAGCAAACAACTTCACACGAAACAAATTTTTAATGGATTTGTTTCACTTTTTTTACTATGAGACACCCGTTAAACAAAATTTCAAAGGATATTCTAGAAACAACTATTGTCCGGAGATGACTTGTTGGCCAGTGAGGGGGAAGCTGGAAGCAAGCCATTGGCCAAAACAATTTGCTTTTTGTTTTTGGGTTTTTTTTAATTCACCATATGTTAAGCTATCAACAAAAAAAAAAATATACAGCATCCCTCCGATGTTTTCTTTTACTTTGCAGTCAGCTGTCTTTCTCTACATTGAATTAGCCTAGCTGAATTGTCAACAAAGATAATAGTTTACGTTTTTTAGCAAAATGTTTTCATGTAGAATAGTACAATCTAAGTTTGTTTTTATTCCTTAGTTAACCAAATGACCGGTAGGTTTCGGATGTAAATTTCCCCTCGCCCCCCAACCCCCTCATTGGCCAACAAGTCATCTCCCGACAATATTTTGTCTCCTTTATCGGCAGGTAGTATTATAATGTTTTGGTCATTTCTAAGATTCTTAACACGTTCGCGGCGGCGAGGTTTTTGCTCAAACCTCATCACCATCCTCAATGTAAAAATTGTAAAACCCACCGTAGCATCAACACTGCCCAGTAAAAACCCACGTGGTCCCGAAATACATTGTACTATTGAGCAGTGCTGTCCAAAGCTTCAGATTTCTAGCTCAGATCCCGGCTTAAAAATAAATCATATTGTAAAGCAGTGCAGCTTGGGAGCGATCGCACCCATCAGGATGGCATTAGGGATCCACATGGGAGCGATCGCTCCCATGCCGCCGCGAACATGTTAATTGGCAAACAAAATTTTGGAAAATTAAGAAAAAAGGCACTATAACTTGCTGAAATTTTTTTTATGCTTAAAGCTAGGCCTACAAACTGTCAAATTTCACCAAAAATTCACCACAATCTAAGCTTTAAAATAATGATGAGCCATTAGGGACCTTTCCCCTTTTCCTAAGGGGCGGGAATTGTCGTTAAACATAATTATTGACCGGATTTTAAATTAAATAATTATCATTGTTAAAAAATTATTACACACTATAATATAGCATGACAGTTTAAGTCTGAAACTTATTTGATCACTTTTACACCACAACAGATAAAACACCAACTTCTACTAAACATCACTGATGATGATAACCTACTTATCTGTGATACACCCAACAGGATGGGTCTTCTGAGGGACGGCCCACCAGCAATTCAGTCCTAAAATCATAAATGTAAGCACAGGTTATGTACATCAAATCAAAGGCCTTGCTTGGCAGAGTCTAATGCCACAAACTGCACTTCAAATAATTGACCGAGTCGGAAACAGCATCCAATCAAACCATAGATTAAACATACTCGGGAGATGTTTAATTTATGATCAAACTTTCCATTAAAATCATATGACAACAGTGCAATATCTTCAGATACATTCGACCTTGTAAGGTGTGATTTGTGACATCTCTTTTTTAAGGTGTTTAATGTTTTGTATGATGTGAGAAAAACCGATGAAATTTTCTTTAAAACTTCATAGGGGATGACCTTGAATGAAGTTGTTAAAATCTATCTTGGTTCAATTGGTATAGGTATTTAAAGAAAAACAGGTAAATAATTATGTTTAACATCAATTCCAATACTTGCCCATTACTAACATAGGAATGGTCACGTCTAATGTATGATTTTAAAGCTTAGAATGTGGTGAAGTTTTGGTGAAATTTGACAGGTTTTAGCTTGAAGCATAAACAAACTTTCTTCTGCAATTTATCGTGAACTTTTTCTTAATTTTCCAAAATTTTGTTTTCAAGTAGATTTTACGAGGCTTGAAAGAGGGTGTGATTGGGACAAACTGCACTTAGTCTATTAGGAAAGTTTGTGTACCTTCTAAATGTCATAAAAAGTGCCAATAAGTAATTGGTAAGAAAAACAAGACTTCAATGGACAAGGTCGAGAAATTTCAAAAAATTGAAAATGACTGATACTGGAAAGTGGAGTGAGATATAATTACTTAAATTGTGTATTCCTTTTGCATCCTACTTGCATAAGCCCTTGAATTTTTTGTTACTGACTACCAAACACCTGTCAAATACATGACTACCAAAATATCTGTCAATCACTGTGCCAATTAATGCCTGCAATATCATAGATTTTGAAAAACTCAAGAAGAACATGACAAAGCTTTTGAAAAGGCACTTTCTTTTCTCACTAATGCACGATTAACAATAATAAGGGGAAATATCAGTTCTTAAATAAAAAGTTTATTTACTTTGGTAATGAGCTCTCAACATTTTGGTCTTCAAGTGAGTACTGGTATAGGTACTTGCTACAATTTAGCCTTTTTCAGAACCTGTGTCAGAGGTGTTGAGTTTCTTAGAACAGTAGCATATTGTGCTCATTTTATCCCAAATTTGAGGAATAAAATCTGAGAAAGGGAGTAAAATAACTGCCAAAAGGAAAAACAGAACGATTGTACAAAATTTTTTTACAAGTACGGTATGTGAGTGAAGGTTCAGTCAAAAAAGTGTCCTCAGAATGAGATATTTTTCAAGTAAATGGTGAAGTTAGTAACATTCCTGAAGAGACCAACAGAATCGTGGTTCGTCAAGTTCATTCCCATTGGCTAGATCCTGACCTTCAAGAAATATTAGATTACCAAGTTGTTACAGTAGAAGGACTTTATTCTCAACTTGTAAGGGAGGGATATAATAATATTATATATCAGTTGTTAACTAAAAGAATGATGTTTTGTTATTATTCAGTAAATTAAATTAGCAAAACACTGTTATAAAATGTTTACCTTTTTAATTCAGTTAATACATTATTTAATTGTATATAGACTTTTACAGCCATGAGTAAAAGCTAGTAATTTAACAAAATACCAAAGCTGATTTATTAGAATCATTCACTAAGACACATGATTTTGATGTGTGTAGGTCACGACAGGCACTAAATTGCATTAACACTATACTTCATCACATCTGTACCAGGAACACACTGAATATAAGCTCCTCCCCCTCACTACCTAAGCCCTTCATGCTCCTCCTTCCTTTGCCAATCTCCGCCACTGCTTTCTCTCTCTCTCTCTCTCTCTGGCACTGCTCCATCATTACACTACTCTCTTTGTTGTTAAGTGACTATCACCTACACTGTATCCCCTACCACCTACCACTGCACCGGTCCTATTAGGCATGTGCACTTTTTAAATCATAGAGAAGAATAATTCTTAAAATGAGATTTAAAAACTTCATTTTAATATGCAACATAACCTAACAGCCATATCCTGTGACCAGCCACGAGAATGCACTTGATCCAATTGACAATAGCTATTTGTGTCATAAGAGCATAAGCTGAGTGTGGCCAAACTCGAGAGCAAATGTCCAAACATTTCGAGAGCAGCAATGACTATTTGCGCTCGTAATACATGTTTACAGATTACATGTTTTATTGTATACATAAGGTCATTTAGATTATTTTTTATTTGTTTCTGTTTGAACACACTGTTAAATATCAAAGACAACCTCAAACTAAAAAGTAAGCAATCACTAAACAATAATCAATAATCAATGACAATAATGAACAACAGCTGTGGCATGGTTTGTAATAACAGCTGACTTTGCTGTTTGATCTAGCGTGCGGTAAAGAACATTGCCGCTCTAGAGCGGGAAAGAAATGGAAACCGGAAATGAACTGTTTTACATAGGGGTTACAGGTGTGGCAATGTGATTATTTCCATGCAGTTGTAGAAAAAACCATTTGAAATACAAATTAACACAATGATATTGAATAATCCAGCACTTGTACATACTGGCCTAAAACATAATTATGTTTGATTTACTAATATCTTAGTTAGCAATGAATTTAGAAGAAAATTTAACCATAAATTTGCTTTGTTTTAAATTATTAGCTTTTTTTCTTTGTTTATATTTAAACATCCATAAATAATGATATAATTAAATAGGAAATGTTTTAGAATAGGAGTAACAAAACTCTGGATAAAAAAAAAAACAAATCTTGATTATTATGATTTTGTTTGTTCAGTTGAAATTTTAGAGAGTTTTCGCAACATACGGTAAATCTTATGGTAAACGCTAAACGCTATTTTTAAGTTGGCACATTTACGCATATTACGTTACACAGGATAGTTCAACTGTATGAATGGTGTCCAATGGTTACTATTGATTACTTTTCAACGTGCTTTTGTACCTTCAAGCAGCAAAAGTACCTAAATCTGCCATTATTTCAATAGCGTTTAGCGTTTATCGTATTCATTTACCGTATGTGCAAAAACTCTCTATTGTCTTATAAGCGAGAAATATTATATGCAAGATCCTAGTAATGAGTAAGGACTTTAACATCATCTGTAGTTTACTCAAAGTTGCTTAAAATTTATTATTCATAAATGTGTAAGCATTTTAACATTAAAAATATGTTAACTATTTTACTGTTTGGTTAGTATGTCACAAGTAAATAAGCCTTTAATAAATAACAATTTATTTACAATTAAATGTACATTATGGTACAATCAATTACAATGTCCATTAGAAGTAATTATGTTTACACTTTTTCTATTGGTACACTGTACAATAAACATTTACATTTATAAATAAAGTACTAGTTTGCTTTCACAAACTAAATTAAAGACTCAATTATTACATGTCATCGTTTGGCCAACATTACTGCTTGTGACATTTTTTTCGGAATTAGGTTTTACATACCGTTATTTTTGTTTTAAAGACATCAGTTGGGACGGTTAAGCCTTCTGCACACAGGGACAATAGTGGCGTCCACTAGCGCCAGCCAGTACTAGCAGCCACTAAATTTTAGTTTACTGGCTCTGTGTCTGGCTGCTGCAACGTTAACTACCGCGAGCAAATTTGCTGGCCGCCACTAAAGTCAAACATGTTGGTCTTTTGTGGCCGCTTAGGAGCTAGTAGCCTGGTCACGAAACCTAGTGGCAGCCATTAGTTTACGTTGCATTTAGTTACTGGCTGACACTTGAGTGTCAGGCAATGTGCACCGTAATGCAGCACTCAGTGCGGCTGTTTTTATACCATTGTATGAAGAGGTTATAGTAGGATTCACGAAAATAGTCCGTTGAGAGTCAAAACATTGTTGCCAAAACAAAACATTTATTCTGAAAGACATTTTAAAACTGTAATACACATGGTAAACATAACAAAAAATGACAACATTGCAGGGCGAGAGGGGGTGAGGGGGGACACAGATGTTAAAATTTGTCAGACTATTTTCGTGCATTTTACTATAGTCGTCCACTTAGTGAATGATCTCGCACAAATATTATTTATATTTATAACAATTTAAATCTTTTCCATGTAACTTCCCATGGCAAAGCAGACTTTGTATACTCACAAAAACAGGAGAATATTCATTTTTTTGTTAAAGTGGTTCATTTGTTTTTAATTTTGGTTAAAAGTTAATTCTTCATAAAAACATTTTTGTTATTAAAATGCATTGGATGAGAGGTCTATTCACGTTAGTGTAAATAGTCAATGGTAGAATCTTCTTTAATTTAGTTTCATAGTAAACTGGTTACCTATTAAATTTACACCAACAATTAACTTTACATTTGTTCACATCTGTTTGAAAGCCCATGCGTTAATGTATAGTTCTCCTTTAAATTTTCTTCACTTTTCGTTTAATTTTAAGTATATGTATTTTACTAAAGAAAGTCCTGTATTAAAATTTTCTAACTTATTTTTTAAGATCAAAATAGTAGTTTTTATAACTAGGAGCAAAAGTGGGTCTTTTTGGTGCGCAATCGAGTTTTAAAAACAATTAAGCACCAAAAAGACACTTTTGCTCCGAGTAATGAACAGCGTTTTTTATCATAATGCGGAATTAGACTTTGATCGTTAAAAATATTAACTATAAATTTGTTTTTTCAAGGTTATATTTACAAAGTAAGTACGGTAATATGCAGTGTTTACATTTCTGTTTCTTACAAACAATGCTCCTTCTAACGTTTATTTCAAAATTCTGCACTTCAAAAGTAATAAATGAATAATAATATACTTAACAAACAGCTGATTTTTCAGTCCTGGGACAAAAAAGAAACGGTTTTGGTACTATGGAGAGAACAAAAAACAGGAATGATAAAAAAAGATAGTAAGAAGACTGGGGTTTGGATTGTTCCCCAACAAAACGTTAAAAAATGCCACTGGATAAACAAAAAATAAAAATTGCTTATATTAAGCTTTTAACATGTCTTCTTTTGTTTTATACTTCAAAAGCTGTTTAATTCTGCAATTCAATAAGAATTTTCCCCATATTAACTTTATGGAGAAAAAAATGAACTTTGAGAGCTTCCTGTGCCCTTCAGAATGAAAATATAAAAAATATAAAACCTTATTGCAAAACTACAATATGTGAGACAAATATTTTGACACCTGAAACGTTGAAATTGGTCTAGAAATAAGGGAGGAGTTGTGTTCACAAAAAACGGCTTCACGTATTATAGGTATCTATAGATAGATAGGTGTTTCACTGGACAGCTCTAAAACACACTGACACTAGTGGAAGCCAGTACTGTCCTTGTGTGATGGCGTTTTATAACCCTCGCCACGTAACTTGACGAATGAATTTTCACTAGGCCTACTATTAAGTTAAAATGATTGGATCATCAGCTGTTCTATAAAAAAATGCATGATGTAAGCTTGATGTTTTTGGAAAAGTACCCCCTCTCCTCCCCTCGCCCAACCCAGCTGTTTTTGGCCATTCGTCAACTTATGTGGCGTGACTTATACCTGGATACTAGCAGTGGCAGCCATTACTGGAGGCCAATACTAGACACCACTATTGTCCACATGTACAGGGGGCTTTAAGTTCACAGTATTACCACAGAAAGTGTTCTAGTTGTGTCGGAGCAATACTGTCTACGTGAATAGTTGCGTGCAATACTGCCTATCTGAGCTTCAGCTTGTATGCAGTCTCGCGGCATGTACGCAAGAGTGTAGCTATGGCACTTAGGCTGTAGCTGCAAATTAATTTTTTCTTCCTCCTGTTAACTTTGGAATTGGTCAGTTAAGCAGTACTGCTGGCACAACGATGATATATGTCCGGCATACATGACTTTCGATTTTAAAAATCCACAGTCAACCTTAAATACATTTGTACTTTATTTTATTAAATTAATGAGTAATAAATTACATTTTATACCATATAAAGTATGTAATTTTATTAGTATGCCAAATCGTACCCTATAGTCGTTTAAGTTTTTACTGTTTAATTTATTTCACAAGTATGCCAAATTCATAATTTATTAATTTTTAAAAGACTTTGGTGGGTTATCACTTGCATTTTTGTGGTAACGTTTGTTTGTTTCTAGTTAGGGCATTAATAATTCCTAAATTATATTACTGCTTTTTTAGCTCATCAAACAACCCTTTTAAACCTATCAAAAATTCAGTATTAGCTTTAGTCATGGCTTCTGATTGTTGTTCTATGAGCCTCTCTTCCCATTTTCGTTGTTCTGATTTCTCTCTCTCCTTCTCCACTCGGTCTTGTTGACGCTCTCTCTCTGCAACCCTCATCATCATGGATTCCCACTCCTTTGTAAAACTCTTAAGAGCGTTTGAGTATGTTCCTTCATTTGCCTTTTTTAATCTTCCTGGTGGGTTTCTGACTGTGGACAAAAGACATTAAGGTGATCAAATAATAAGCATATGTTAATAACATTTGAGTTTGCAAGAACCCCCCCCCCCCCCGCACCCCAAAAAAGTTCACAATTAGAAGAAGGCATATTTTAAATTACTGTTCAAAAATGTCACAGGTGCAAATATTGCTGATATCTGGCAGATGGAAATATTCAGCAAAATAATTCAACAATAAAAAAATTTTATAGGACCTAACTGAGGGTAAGATCCTGAAAAAGTTGGATCTTTTGACAGAGGCACATAGGAAAGATACGAGGGCTATTCAGAAAGTAAGGAACGTTCTCGTCTCACGCCATTAGGCGCGCACGTATCGCCTATATTAGGGTATGAGAGCACTCGGGGACTCAGTGGCTATCCAGCCATGACACTAGAAACATTGTCGCGCTGCTAGTTTTCTTTATTTTTAAATTCAAAATGGCCGCTCCCGTAAAAAATGCCGCCAGTTGCGAAGTGCGATCGGTAACACGGGTTTTGTTGGCAAAAACCTAAACACGATAAAGATTTATAGAAAAGTGTGCAGTGTATAGGAACAATGTCTTGAATGAAAGTTTTGTGCGTAAGTTGTGTATTCAGTTTACAAATGACCGAACCAGTACTTGATGAGCAGTAGAGTGGACGACCGAGCATTGTGACTGACGAACTGGTCACTAAAGTTGACGAGAAGATCCCGTGAAACCCGCTGCTCCTCCATAACGGAGCTTTCGTTATTTTTCCCTCAAGTTTCACGGACTTTGCTGTGTTCAAATTAAAAGAATAAAAATTGATAAATCTCTATCGGTTTGAAATTTTTTGCCAACAAAAACCGTGTTACCGATCGCACTTCGCAACTGGCGGCATTTTTTACGGGAGCGGTCATTTTGATTCTAAAAATAAAGAAAACTAGCAGCGCGACGATGCTCCTAGTGTCACGGCTGGATAGCCACTGAGTCCCCGTGTGCTCTCATACCCTAATATAGGCGATACGTGCACGCCTAACGGCGTAAGACGAAAACATTCCTTACTTTCTGAATAGCCCTCGTATATAGGCCGAATACTAAGGAAACATTCTACAGACTTCATACGATTGTTTTCAGAACGTTTAAATTCTACAGATTGAAGGTTGTAGAAAAAACTTTAAAAGGTAATGTTCCACGGTCACTTAATGGTAGCACAAATTATAATCAATTCAAGAGCAACATACACATTTTTCTTTTCCTTGTTTGTTTTGGTGGAGATGCATCAACATAAGCAGCCTCAAAATCCGTGTCTGGGGCTTCGTGCACTAACTCCTGCTGTTCCTCTGTAATCTGTTCCTCTGTCAACTGTTCCTCTGTCATCTGTTCCTCTGTCGCCTGTTCCTCTGTTGTCTGTTCCTCATTTGCCTCCTGTACTTCTATCATGACCATTTCATCCTCACCACTTGGACCTTAAACAGGTTGATTAATGTTATATTATAAACTAGCAGGCTTTATACTTTGTTTCTTTCTTATAGGGTATAAGTTTTCAATATTTAATATTTAAATAACTAGATTTGACCAAACTAATAACAGAAAATGTTTGTAAAATAAATGTTTCTTTCCCTCTCACTCTCGTCAGGAGCAGATATAATTTTTCTAAAGAAAAATTAAAATGTTAAGTATTTTAAAAAGAAAAAGATTCAAATTATGTAATAATGATACTAGAAGGAACTTGAAATTCTTCAGCTTACCCCCCTTCAGGATAACCTTTTATGCAGTGATTAACAGGCCTATAGATATTTTTTAAACCTACTATACACCAAATATTTCCAGTAACTAAGACTCAAAAAATAAATATTGTATGGCTTTAAGTAGAGAGAGATCAGCAATTAACTAACTCGCTTGAAAGTCCTGCACTTTTGTATTTTGTACAGGGTGTCAAAAATGTCCGTCCCGCCCTTTAATTTTTTTATTTGTTAAGATAAAAAAAACTAAATTTTTTACCTAGGAAAAACTTAACTTTTTTGCATTACCGAGCTAAAGTTAGTTACATAAGAATAACATTAAGAGAGAGAAGAAGAACATGGGTGACAGTCAAATGTCAATTATTATATACGTTTTGTTATTCTTTGTTTACTAATAGCGTCGGTAGTGTCAGCTGTTTTGTAAGCAGTTTATTTGTTTACTTACATTTCGTTTCGGTCTTCAGTTGTTGTAAAACGGAATTTGGTGTGGATAGCTAATGATTTATGGAGTGATAGTTAAGTGTGAATTTTTTAATAGGCCTACTAAATTGTGTTTTGTTCTTTCTGTTGTGTTATATAAAACTGATATATCCTACCTTGTGGGTGCATATATGTGTTTTTTTAATTAATGTGAGTAATCCAGCTTGTCAGAGCAAAGGATCATATGAACTAAAATTGTTATTGTTATAGGCCTATTTATTTATTATTTATGTAGTGTAGCAAAAATGTTGTGTGCATCTAGGGACTAAAGTATGTTTTCTCCCTCAGGGAAACTTCAGGCGACAACAGTTTCCCTTCAGGGAGAAAAATTGGTACTTTAGTCCCTAGAAGCACAAATAACGATTGGGGGATGATAGTAACTTAACACAAAGTACGTTTTGACGTTATAAAACATTTTTAGTCATGTTAGGGGAACGGCCCACCAGGAAGGAGTCAGAAGAAAATCTTAAATGTAAGCATAGGTTGATATGTACATCAAATTAAAAATCTCACTTGGCAGATTACAATACTGCAAACTAGACTTAAAATAGATGACCCAGACAAAAATGGTATGCATGCAAAGTTTCCATTAAAACCATATTGGTAAAACTAAAAAATTCAATTGCTTTTTTAATACTCAACCTTTTGATGTCGGGTTTATGTCTAATTAATCCACATGCAAAGCCATTTAAAATGATGTATGACATGACAGAAGCCAAAGAATATTTCTATAAGACTTTGTTGGGGGATGTCCCATAGATGATGTTTAAATTTAAACTTCTTTAGCTTCTGTCACACCATATACCATTTTATACGTCTTTGCATTTGAAGTAATTAGCCAATTAGCTACAAACTTAACATCAAAAGGTTGAGTAGGCCTATCAAGAAAGTTATTGCATTTTTAAATTTTACCATATGATTTTAACAGTTGTTGCGTCAGAAAATATTTCAAATATGGTCACGCATATAGAAAAAATCTAACATACTACATCGCTTGCGTATGACCCTTGATAAGTAATTTATCTCTACAGTCTTTATTTGTTTGAGTAAATTTGCTCTGCAAACACTTATTTCTCAAAAATAAATAATTAAAAGTTCATTTATTATTTTTAAAAAATATAGGTTGAAGCTAAAGAAACTAAAATGTTTGATAAAGTTTATAATCACTTTTTATAAGTTTAATTTAATTTTTATATTTAAAAATTAAAAAATTTTTATAGTTTAATTTTTATATTTTTAAGTTTATAATTTTTTTTAACTTTTTTATAAAATTGAAAGTTATGGTTGTAGTTGAAAATTCAACTTACATAGAAGGAAACTATGTAATTAAATACATAACTTAACACATTTACTTAATACTTGACAAGCTAACTAAAATACTTTGTTTTGTATGGATCACAATATCGGCACAAAACACTAATGCAAAAAGTCGCGTCGTTAGAAAAAATCTAACATCGCCTAGTATGTATCTGGTCGCGCGTTAGATTAGCACTAAAAGTCTTGACGCGCCCCACTTAAAGGTCCACCCCCACCTCTCTGGCGCCGTGAATCATTGGACAGTCACATGCAAAAGGTGTCTCGTATAGTCGGTGACACATAACTATGGTGCTGAATGCCTCCAACAAGAAATAAAAATGTTTTCTGTACAGCGTTTGTTTTCGTTAGATTAATTCTAACGGCGCGACCTCTCGCGGGTTAATGGAAACTTTGAATGCCTACCATTTCCATCTAGGTAATCCATTTTAAGTTGTACTCTGCCAAATGAGACCTTTAATTTGATATTTGATGTAAGCCTACATATCAACATATGCTTACATTTACGATTTACTTCCGACTCCTAGTGGGCCGCCTCCCTAATATGACTGAAAATGTTTTATAACGTCAAAAGGTACTTATTTGTTAAAAGTTACTATCACCCATAAACGATATTTGTTTATCTTAACAAATAAAAAAAATTAAAGAGGTGGTACGGACTTTTTTACACCCTGTATGCAGGTGGACTACCGGCTTAAAGTGACTTTTGAACCACAGGTTTTGGAACTAGGACTTATTTTTATTTAAGTACCTTTTACCTAACCATGGATAGTTATTTAGAAATTGAGTATATTGTATAGTGCTGATTTAAAAACTTTATACTACTAACTTAAACTTTAAAAACTAATAAACTTACCAGGAAGACTGAAGTTCGTTTCATCAGTCTGGATTACTTCAACCTGACTGAAATAGACTTGATCGGGCAAGTATTCCGGCTCACCATCCTCCATATGCACTTCGGTTTCTACAACTTGTGGTAAATTTTCAATACTCTGAATTTCAATTTTCTGGTTAGCTCCAACATTTTCTTCTGAAAAATTACTCGTTTTACTTCTTAACCATTCACTATCATTTCCCATCAAGTCAATACCATTGTAACATACATAGGCCTACTTTGAACAAATATTAAATGAATGCATGTACCATAATTTACTGGGTATGAACTTTTTCTGGCTTCACAAATTTATGGCCAACTCTGTGCAATCTATAAACTAATTTGAAATATTTAAAGACATCAAATATTTTTTATTTCTCCTGAAAAGTAGTTGGGTACGTAACTTTTCTATGAACAAATACATAGCACTCAATGAGCACTCAGTGACTATGAGAGTCATAGTCTGGAACTCCACTCTGCCGCCGCATGACTGGTCTTCTGTCATTCCCCATTTGTATTTCCAATGATTAAATTTTCCCACTCTAGTGAGGTAACGATTGAGAACAGTCCACTGCTTCTGAGGAAGATCCATACCACCTACTCGCATTGGTGGTTTTCGTGACTTAAATCAGCCCATCACCTTTGGTAAGTATGGATGGGTAGCTGTGGAGCCTTGAAGGAATTATATATGAGTGTCCACGCGGGGCTAAAAGTGAAGCCGCCGCGCCGCGCGCCGAGTGGTGGGAGCTACCGAGTTGTTGAATCATGGAAGTTTAAGTGTAATTAGTGGTTTTAAATTACAGAATAGAGTTTAGAAAAGTTTTTAAATAATTGCCATTTTTTTGGGTCTACTATAGGTCTATATTTGTCAAGAATAACTGTGTTAAGGCTATGTATTTTTAAAACGTCGACTAAATTTAAAGCAATAATAAAAAAAAAAACGTAACCATAATTAGTAATTATTGTTTATTAATAGTAATAAATCATCCTAATTGTGCTGATAACCTTAAAGAGTAGTTGTGCATGTTATTATAGTCTACCAAGTTGTTATTGTTGTTGTTGATATACATTAAGAAATACCAATTCATGTGTAAATTTTTTTGATAGTATAATTAATTTTACTACACAATAAAATTAATTTTACAATAACACACACACATATATATATATATATATATATATATATATATATATATATATATATATATATATATATATATATATATATATATATATCGTGATAGTTTAAATTTAGTTTATATGTATTAAAACCATATCTTTAATACAGATTTTTTACTTTAATGTCCTTTTATAAATTAAAAAATATTTTATAAAATAAAATATTTTTTATCTAGAACAAAATTATATCACTAGATAGTTTTCTCCTTTTTAAAAATGCAAAAGATGGACTATTTTATTTGCCTAGTGTGCTCAGGATTTTAATTCGAAATTGCGTGTGTCACATTTTTTCCTATCTCTCCTGTGTTACAGCGGCGGCACCATGCCACTCCATGGCCGGACGTGCCACTCTAGTGGAGGGGAGCGGCTGGCTTCACTTTAAAACGGTATATCCATATGGACATGGCCACTCCTTATATATAATTCCTTTAAGTGTGGAGAAGATACGATCTTATTACCTTTATTCCCTAGTAAGTGCCTCCCTTCGTCTTACTTCAGGTGGAGCGATATTACACAGCACCGGGAGCCAGGGTACAGGAATTGCCATGAGTGTACCACTAAATGGCTCTCATAGTTGAGGTTAATAATAATGTATTGATATTAATTTTGGATCTGATACATTGATTTAAGCTGACTCGAATTTAAATAGATTTGATGCGATGGGGCTATATAGTTTTATTCAATCGGTATATATATATCCATCATATCAATTGACAATTTTCATTCGATAGTTTCATTGGGCTTTACGGAAGTGCAGCTGTCTTAAAATGTTATCATCTCGCAAAAATTGACATCCAAATGGAAAATGCCATTCCTTACAAACTGCTTGCAAACTTTGAAAATTTTTTTAATTCCCTTTGTTACTCAGAATAAAATTAGTTCTAAATAAAACTCATGATTGATGTTAACACTATGTTTCTATAGGCTAGGCCTATGTACTTTTAAGCATAACTTACAGTTAAAAAAATCTTAAAAGCCCCAGACAAGGCCTAGTAACTCCGGATCAGATAGACCCTGACAGATCCGGACAGACCCTCAAAACTCAGACCCTGTCCAGGGTATTCCCAAACGTCTAGTAATCCTAATCATACAGCACAGAAATAATGGCAATTTATAGTCACCAAATACAAAAATCTAGAATAAAATCACCAAACTAGAAAAAATCTTCAATAAAAATTATTTAAAAGTGAATTTGTTCCAGTAATTTGACCATTGTGTTTCTAATTAAACAGCTAAACACTTTGTGCACAGTGAAATACCAAGGTCTGTAGAGGAAAAAGCATAACTTCTTTCTAAGGTCAGCTGAATAGCTGTTTTTTGTGTTCCGGATATGAAGCGTTAAAACTAAAACGGAAGTCAAGTTAAGTTATAATATTTACCATTACACAGCTGATTAAATAAGAGCATAAAGCAGTGTTGCTATAGCTACGATGTTTATCGTAATGACACCATATTAATCTATTTTACATTTGGATTATTAGTTAATAACAAACCATTAGGTAATGACCAAATTAACAATTATCAAGCAAGGTAAATCTAAAACCATAAATTCTACCCTAGTTTGCTTTGAAATTCTTTATTTTAGTAGGTAATAATTGAGACAAAAAAATCTCCAACGCAAACGAGAACGATTGTTTTTTCCTGCAGCGTTGGTAACACTTGAAGGTATCAAAGAGTAAAATGTTGGTTTTTTTAAACATTTTTTTAACCAACAAAAACTTTGTGGCGACATCCACGGATGTCGCAGAAACTAACATCATTGCTCTTATGTGATGTAGCTCACCTGGCACTACAGTCATCTTGGTGAAATACTAGGCCTACTATGGGGAAAGTGCACTATAGGCTAAATTTACCATGCAGTTGATACAAAAACATGCCAATTTTAAAACTTCAAACGGGCATAGAAAGCCAAGCCAGTGGTTCATGTGCAATAGGAAACGACTACATAAATAACGATAAACGATAAACCAAAATTTTATTTTCTACACTCAAAAGCTGTTTTACATAAGTTTAAATACAAAGTGATGAAATATACATGGTGTTCCAAAGAATCATCATCCAATTTATAAAAATAATTTCAAAACTAATGATCATAAGTTATGGACGGTTATTTTTATACTAAATGATAAGAAATCAAGTTCTTTACACACCATTTAATGGTACTCAATATATGGCCCCCTTTAGATACACCTAGCACATGTCTAGAGGTGATACTTAAATTCGTCCCAAACATTAGCTAGGCCTAGAAACTATTGAGGGATGGATTCAGTGGCTGCTCTGATGTGGTTCTTTAGTTCAACCAATTTTCCAGGGAGGGGAGGGATATAACTTAGTGTCTTTTACAAACCCCCACAAAAAGAAATAACTTAGGCCTAGGCCTAATGTGAGAGTTTTTAAATTGTAGGATTTTTAAAGGATGGGTAAGCTGTACTAATCCTAATAATTTCCACTTACGGTACATCACTGACCTCCAAGGTCACCAGACCTTACTAATTGTGATTTCTTTTTGTGAGGGCTTATGAAAGACACTCACTGTTAATATCCCACCCCTTCCAACAACATTGGTTGAACTAAAGAACCACATTATAGTAGCCATCAAAACCATCACTCAAGACATAGGCCTACTAGCTAAGGTGTGGGACAAATCTGAGTAAACTTATCTCCTAGAAACAAGCTGTACATCTAAAGGGGGCCATATTGAGCACCTGTAACTTAAATGGCAGCCTAGCCTATGTAAAAAAAACTTGATTAGGCTAATTAACCTTTAAAATAAAAAATACAGCAGTGTAGCTGAGCCTTGACACCCATATATAAATGAAAACTCACCAAATAGATGAAGGCCGAAAGATGTCAAATATTTTTCATTTTTGAGACCGGTTTTGAATTTACTAGGCTACGATTCATCGTTAGTCTATTCATAACCAAGATCTGCCGGATTCGTACAGGCCGGACCAAAATGACGTGTGCGGGAGACAACAAGTGACTTAAATGTGTTTCACATGTAGTTTTTATTTGTATTGAATCTGAAATGTGAATTATCTGTCAGCAACCACTATGTGTGCAAGAATGAAAACTAGCCGAGTCTTGATAGGTTATTAATATAAGCCCTAGACTGATGATGAATCGAGGTTGAAACCGGTCTCATTTGACATCATCGAAAATTTGATGAGTTTATTTTATTAAAAACAGATTAACTTCATGCCCATATAACTTATTAATTTAGAAATTATAAACCCAAAAAAAATATATTTGATATCATTGAAAATTTGATAAGTTTTTTTAATTGATTAAAAACAAGTTAACGTCGCATGTCCATATGATTAACCTAGTTTAGACAAACCTATAAAATCGGATGATTCTCTTAGAAACGCCCTGTATTTCATACCCTAGGCCAAGGATACTAACCTGAATTGTCTACCCTTACTATATGAATTTTATCACCAAGCAAGTCATCCATATGATCATAATAAGCACATTCCAGTTTAGCTTCAGGATTACCAGATTGACATTCGGCTTTAGCATGAGCGTAGGTAAGCCTTAGTTGTTTCCACTTGGTAGCTATTTGCTCTGCAGTTCTAGTATATCCAATTTTTCTCAAGTTTGCTGCAACAACTTTGAAAACGTCATTTTTTCTATATTTCCCGCCATACAAAAGGGACAAAATATTTTTCTCTTTCATAATTTTTATCATATTAATTATTTCAACTGACGTCCAAATGGGTCGTTTTTCTTTAACCTGTCGAGCAGATCCCCATGACCAAATTGCTTTTTTAAGTCTCCTCGGTACTCCGTCTATATGCTCAATTACAGCATCTTCAATACTCATTTTGAATAAATTTTAAACTATCACTAACTTTCAAACAATTCACTCCAAACACTGATTCTCGTTCTACTACAGAAAAGTTAGGTCGAGTCAGATTAGTAGATTTCAATCCAACCGTCGCCATTCATGAACTAGAACCAGAACCCAAATTTCACCCAAGATGACTGTAGTTCCACAGGTGAACTACATCCCATAAGAGCAATGGTGTCAGTTTCTGCGACATCCGTGGATGTCACCATAGAGTTTTTGTTGATTAAGAAAATGTAAAAAAGACAACATTTTAATCTTTGTTACCTGCAAGTGTTGCCAACAAAGCAGGAAACCAAGATGACTGTAGTCATTGAGTAAATATGGCGTTATTAAAATAACGTATAGAGTGGGCAATGTTAAAATTTATAAACGCTGAATGACAAGATCGTGCGAAAAAGCATAAGCTGCTTAGAAGCAGCAGCTTATTGAACTAAAAGCAGTTTAGCGACTAAGAGCCATGTCATACGAGCGCTACTAAAGCCGCGTTGATAGCGTCGCGTTGATAAAGCTCCAACCCGGCAATGGGGTTCTTATGGAGCAAGTCATACGGACGCTAATAACGCCGGTGAGTCCGCGTTAGCCCGACGCTGAGCGCTGCCAACGCGGACGGACGCGTTAGCAACGCCGGGACCCCGTCATACGAGCGTTAGCGTTAGCGGGACGCATTTTCCCCGCGACCACTGAAAGTACCTAAGCCTGAAACATTTTCACCGTGATAATTTTTTACTGAAATTTTGACGTTTCATAACCTTTTACACGATTAAAACTGAAACAATAACTTATTTGTAGTACTGTACGGTATTTAATTTAATTATTTATTTATGTGTAACCTTTGAATCTTGCAGTTTCATTAAATATAAGTTAAGCGCTGGATAAGCAATAAATAAACAGTCAGCAACAGTAACAGTAAACAGAAACAGGGTTCCAATGTGTGTGAAGCTGCTGAGGTTAACTGCTTTTAGTAAGCAGCTTAATTAAGTAGCTTAATGATGGCAACTGCTTACAGCTAAACTGCTTAGTTCAAACAGCAGTTTGGCACATCTCTATCGTGAACTAGAACCAGAACCTAAGTTTCACCCAAGATGACTGTAGTGCCACAGGTGAACTACATCCCATAAGAGCACAGTTTCTGCCTAAGAGCAATGGTGTCAGTTTCTGCGACATCCGTGGATGTCGCCACAGAGTTTTTGCTGGTTAAAAAGTGTTAAAAAAACCTACATTTTACTCTTTGCTCCCTACAAGTGTTGCCCACGCTGCAGGAAACAACAATCGTTCTCGTTTGCACTGGGGATTTTTCTCACAACTATTACTAAAATAAGGAATTTCAAAGCAAAATAGGGTGGAATTTATGTTTTTTTTACCTTGATTGCTAATTGTTAATTTGGTCATTACCTTAATTGTTTGTTATTAACTAATAATACGAATGTTAAATAGAATAATATGGTGTCGTTACGATAAATATCGTACCCTTGGCAAAACTGCTTCATTCTCTTTTTCAATCAGCTGTGAAATGGTAAATATTATAACTTAACTTGACTTCCGTTTAAGTTTTGACGCTTCATATCCGGAACACAAAAAATAGCTATTCAGCAGACCTTGAAAGCAGTTATGATTTTTCCTCAACAGACCTTGAGTTTCACCACAGTCTAACACAAGGTCTGTAGAGGAAAAATCATAAGTGCTTCCAAGTTCTGCTGAATAGCTATTTTTTGAGTTCCGGATATGAAGAGTCAAAACTTAAACGGAAGTCAAGTTACGTTATAATATTTACAATTACACAGCTGATTAAAAAAGAGAATGAATCAGTCTTGCCACGGGTACGATATTTATCGTAACGACACCAAATTACTCTATTTTACATTCTTATTATTAGTTAATAACAAACAATTAAGGTAATGACCAAATTAACAATTATTATCAATCAAGGTGTAATCTGTATTAATTTAACAAAAACAAAAAAAAATAATACATAATTTATTATAAAAATTTTACTTGAAAAATAAAATCATGAGTCAAATTCTCAATAAAGAGAAAATATTTAACCGGGCGACAAAAAAGAAATCTGACACAATTAATTTATTAGTCATTGAACTGCGAGTGTAAGCTGGGCAATAACATAGAACTGAATAGATCAGCGGTTCTACAAACCGTCGACGACCCGGGAGGGCGGACCACTGACAAAATACTGCAACCAATAAGGAGGAAGTTTAACTTAAAAAACGGGGACTGATTGGTCGGAAGGCGGAGACATCGATAAAAAAATTAGAAGTTTCAGAGGGAAGGATGAGTGGAAGTTAGTCGGGAAGAGGCCGCCAAGAAGAAATGGTGAAGTGAAGTCTAGACCGGGGCTGGATCGAGAGCAGGTCCCAGAATAGGTCTAGACTACATATCCAGCCACCAAAGGAACATCCTGCCCAGCACCTGGAGGAGAAAGACTCATAAGGCCGACGAAGAGGAGGACAAGGACCCGCCGTCGCAGCCGCCCTCAGTTGCTCCGTGCACCTTGGGTTTCGTGACAATGGTATGTCACCACCTTCAAAAGTTAGTGGAGATGAGGCCGAAGATAATTAGGAGAACTTAGTATTCCAAAGTGCAATATATTCTTTAAAACAGAAAAATTAAATTGATAGATACTTTAAAAGAAATCAATTAATTATGATACTACAAGAATTCTAACTAAAGTAACAATTTAAGTTCTGATTAATACCTTAGATAGGACACAAATAATTTCCCTATACATAATAATTTCTATGGTTATACCTCGTGTTTAAAATAACGTAAGGGGAAATATGTTGAGCATAGTCCACAATGGTAAATAATCTTGTAATTAATTAGCAATTAATTTGTCGTCAATATTCTTCTTTACATTGTCATTTTAATTGCATATTAAATTTATTCGTTTCATTGATTATTGATATTCAATATGTGAGTGAATGAAAGTACAGTGATTCAAGGGAGGATTGAGGGGTGTTCGGCTTAGCGTTACGAGGGGGGAGGAGCGGTTTTGAGGAACGTTGTGGTAACGGTCCAAACAAATTAGTTTTTTCTTAACTTCATAATGATTAAAAAGGAGTATTTTTTGGTGAAAATGGTTTAAAGATCAGTTGACTTTTTATTGCTAATTTTGGTGATATGCAAGTATACAACCTTAGAAAGTCAAACAAATAAAAAACAAGTACAATATTATGTTTTAGCGAATTTCCCTATAGGGAATGCGCTATTACGGTAGTAGCCATGGTAAGACCTAAGTCCGGGACCACTTTACTTTTTCATTTTAAGGTCCCCAGAAGCCAAAACACCATTCATTATATATATATATATAGTACTTATTTAATTAGTGGTGATAACTTTTGTAAGGAATTGCTTTTATTTGTGAATTTGCATGATCTTAGTTTAAAAACAACATTGTTAATTTCCAAAACAAAACTCTTGATTTGAGATAATTATCTCAAATATCTGTCACACTGATATAAAAAAAATGTGATGGGGTATTAGTTGTAGAAGATTCTTATCACCCGGCACTTGTGGCGAGGGTCCAGGGCGCCGCTGCCGCTCCTATCTTATCAATCAAGGTCAACCGAACAAACGGGTTTCAGCGAATTTCCCTATAGGGAATACTCTATTACGGTAGTAGCCATGGTAAGACCTAAGTCCGGGACGACTTTACTGAAGTTATCAAATAAAACAATATAAATCATGCTGTTGATTTCTCTGCCTTGGGAAAAATTTTGGTTCTGTCGGAGCAGATATATTGACAGTTGTTCCATCACATATTCATTGAGTTTGACCTTTAGGATTATCACAGTACTACATCCCCATTGAATATTTTTACTGTTAAGGTCCATAATTAAATTTGTAGGGCTATTGTCATAAAAAATACTATTGAGGCCGTTATCAATAAAACGTTTTTTTGGTGGCAAGTACCCTGAGACTAATGAGAAACTCAGGCCATTATGTAGAAAAATCTTGACGGTAACAGCTTTCAGATTTTGTAGTTGAGGGACGAAAATTTTGTAGTGCAGTGCTTCATATTTCTTTTAATTTTTAATTACTATTGCTACGCCTCCTGACCCTTGAGGAGCCACTCGATCTTGCCTGAACATACAATAACAACTCATTTTTAATTTAATGTTAGGTAGGAAGTGAGTCTCTGTGATACATGCTACATCTACGTTATGTCTCACTAGGAAATCAGTAAAGAGGTGTTTTTGTCTTTTAAACCATTGGCATTACAATTGGGTACTACTAAATTTTTAAAGATAGTTTTGGGCTTGACAATTATTTATTATAATTTTTAAAGAAAGAAGCAATAACCTTTTGAATGATCTTTCTGAACTAAGGTAACAAGGTAACAATAACTTTACGGCACTGCTTGTACAGTGCTATCGAGGCCTGCAATGCTACCTGTTTCCGAGGACTGCAGATCATCTGATGGAGTTGTAGCTGGAAGTTTGTATGAGGGATGCGCGCAACCTTATCGTAGCTCAAGTTTTTTTTTTTTTTTTTTTTTTAAGAGATCTAGGCATGTATTTGGTAGGGATCTGGTATATGTCTCTGCTGCCATGTCCTTGCCTCGTCCGTGCCATTTCTCTGACTTCAATTCTGTGTGAACTGGGCCATACAAACTTGAACACCCTTTATTAATTTAAAATGTATCAATAAAACTTGTTCTGAAAGTCTGGCCAAAATATCAAGCTTGCCGGATTGTAGGATGCCATTAGAAGACGTTTACTGTATATAATTTTGGTATTCAAACATCTCATACCCTCTGGAGAGCTCGTACCTCCAGACATCAAAATTCGTCTAAATCCGTCCATAGTGCTATGATAAATCGGCTTTAAACACGCCAATGCTATAAGAAGTCTGTTCACTTTAGTACAAGTAGTCAATGCTAGCACCATTTTGTAAATTCAAACCACTTTTAAATGTCAAGTTAAAGCACTTTTTGTGTTATACAAAGACACAACTATCCAGCTTGATGTTGTCTAGGAATACAACTGTACAAAAAATAAGTACACATTTTTAACGTATTTTTTTATAAATTTATTATATAAAATAACCTAAAAACACAGCTTTCTTGTACGACTCTTACTATTTCACACTAAATATTGTAGAAAAAGAAATCATAGAAGAAATAGATGAAAGACAAAAGAAGAGGACTCATAATAAAAGAACCCTGTCGAACTTTATATACATAACAGTCTTTCATACACTTGTGCAGTAAATATAGAAATCTAATCAACTATAGGTACATTTCATAAATAAATAAAATAATAAATAACACAAGACGTCATGTATTGTAAACAAAACACCAAATAAATGTAATATCATTGCTCTTTTAATATAAATAATATCAAAACATTTTATACAAAATCAACAATTATTTTACTTTTTCCTGGATTGATGATGTAAAGAGAATCCATTGGCAATGAAATCAATTAAATCATTATTTTCCCTTATTTTCAGATTAATTTTCTTTGTAGTACTTACTTTATATTACTTATGAGATCAGCTAAACTAAAATGGTGTAAGCTATATAAACATGAAGTGTATTAAAATTCAAAGAGTAATTCAAAATTAGGAATACGCCATTCTCTGTTGTAGCAAAGCTACTTAAAACTATCCTTCCAGAAAATTGGTTCAACAAAAAACATCAATCTTAAGTAAAGATTTTGTAAAGCTTTCAATTTGTCTGCTTTATATACACTGGTATCTCTGGGCTTAACAGTTTGATTCACAATGTTAGGATGTTTTGTTCAGCCAAAGAGATTGGTTACAAGGTTGTTGAAACCCGAAGTGATGGAACCGAAAATCCCGCTGTCTGAACTCGGCTTGGGCGCCAGAGGTGGGGGATGATGGTGGTAGTAGTGTTGTGGCGGCCTGTAGAAGTTTTCCTGTCTCTGAAAAAAAATCATATACTATTAAAATATTGTATTAAGATAAATTTGTATTAGTTTTAGTGTTCCATTAAAAGAATGTTTTTATTTGGAAAGCTGGTCTGTACAAGGGCCAGCTTAAAATGTGTATTTAAAATTACAAATTGTTTGCTGCAATTGATTGTTGGGAAAGCACAACTCATAATTCGTAACCTTTTTTTTTTTTAAAGTTTTGATACCTTAAGTGGAATCTTTAAATTTCTCTTCTAAAACATCACTATGGGTAATGCTTCGTCAAATATTGGTAGAAGCTAAAATTTTTTATCTCTGAAGAAGAAAACAATAAATTAATTCATTACACATTTAAAATTTGAATATACAAAGATTTTAAGTATCAAAATGTTTCAGGGAATAGTACCAGGGTAGAATGTGCAACATATGAAGAAGTCTCTAAATAGGTGTCTCATAATTCACTAAAAGGATTTATTGGTTAACTCATTTGTGCCAACTGTTGACATTTGTCGACGCTGTATTTTAATTTATGAAAGTCCATGGAATTTTAGGTTTTTCATGATTAAAATTGGCATTTTGGAGTGAAAATATAATTATCTTTCGTATGTAAAGGCCGTAGTGGCACACACACAGTAAACAGAAGTAAAAAGTAGCAAAATCAGTGTTGACCAAGGTGCAACTCTCAAAGAATTAACCGATCCCGTCAACTTCCACGCAAGCCTGCCACCGTTGATTTTACGTGGGCCCTCCCACCAACTTTGCCACAGGTTGGCTAACCCTTTAAGAGTTGCACCACCAGGTCAGGGTTTGGTCGTGAGCGGATTCGAACCCACGCCAACGCAGACATCCTGGCCAAGGATGCCTACGCCTTAGCCATCTGAGCTATCACGACCGGCAGCCTAGACATGAGAATTTGGGTTTTGAATGGTGCGCGCCCCTAGCAGGAAAGACTGTAGGCCGTTGGTATGCGAGTTCGATACAAGAGCGCAGCACTAAGCCACTGCACCCAATTCGAAAAAAATTATTTTGGGCATAAATGGGTTGAGAAATTTGGTCTGGCAGATGGCACAGCTGAGACATCACTCGTGTTGTACTTCACCTGCCAAAAACTGTTGTTCGTTTAGCATTACCCAGGGAGTACATGGAGCTATAAAGGGGTCTACACACTATCAAACATATCCGTCGAGCATTACGGTGCCCGATCGTTCGTACAAGATGTATGACAATCTCTGAGCCGCAACAAAGCAGCTCGGTGGATATGTCTGGTTGGATGCTCGATCGGGTGGTGTGTCGGGACCGGCAGTGTTTTAAAACCCAACTTTTCAGGTCTGATGTCAGGTCCAATGTCAGGTCAAGTGCCGGCGAATATGTTTGATGGTGTGTGGATCCCTTCATTGAATGCTGCGGACGTGAACAACATCACCCTCAAAAAAATCCGCGCAATTTAAGTGAAGCTAGGCTGCAATGGCTTAGCGCCCTGGATTTAGCTTTATAAAGAGAAATCATGAATGTTTTTTTTTTTTTTTTGTTTTATGTAACTAAGAAATTTATAGTACATATATCAGGATTTCTTAAGGTGTATGTCACAGTTTGGTTTTGAAAATCAAAGACAATTTTTCTAGCATTTAAATATACCAACTCACAAGAAAAATAGCAACAGAGCTTAAATTATTTATAGTGCCTGAAGTACAACCGTTATTAAAAACCAATAAAAGCTATCTTACACCAACACCCTAGAAAATTACCACCACCATATAATTTACACAAACACAAGTGATAATTTTTTTGCTTGAAGGGAAGAGGTATTGAATCAATCCACAAAAGCTCATTCTCCTTTGTGAACTTAGTTGTTTAGTTCAGCACCAAAATTGTAACTTGCTTTGATAAATTATAAAATTTGAATGAAGGTAAAAATTTTTCTCTATAAATTATTTATTTGATCACATGTAATTTAAACAATTCAGAATACAAATATGCATACTTACACCACTATGCAGTGGGAAATACAACTGCATCAGGTTCTACGGAAGTCGAACTTGTATAAGTAGCAGAATCCAGAGCTTTGGCTTGGGTCTCATGTGGAAATGTCGGAAGGGGAATTTGTTGACCTACCGTGGGTTTGGTTGGTAAAGAAGGTACATGAAAAGACGGCTGCATTTGAAAGGAACTTTGCGAAATGTTCTGTAAACAAGTTAGAAGCTAAATTACACCTTCACCAAGTCTGTACATGTATATACACATAAATTACAGATAAACTAAGAAACACCGGAAAGAAAGATGCGTAGTATTTTTAAAATTATTTCAATGGACTATGTCAAATAGACGATTGATGGAAAATTACAATCAATTAATATATCAATTGCATTGGTTTAATACACTAAAATTGTTCATGAGTTTGGAAAAAAGTATACATTATGTATGTTTGTTTCTTTTAATGTAAGAAGCTAGTGTACTTATCACTCAAAATCAAACAATTTAACTTTAACTATGTCATGTCATTAATATAAATGTTACTTTTAGTTCTAAATCATTTACACCCTACCAATCCACCCAAAACTACACTTATTTACAGATGTACATTAACAGCTGATGTTTAAAATGCTTAAACCAATCCCAAAGAAAAGGGACATTTAAAATTTCAATGATGGATAGCACCTTTATATTATTAAGTCCAATTCTTTCTGATGAGACAAAAAACTTGAAAATCGGTTGAAAATCATAAAGAGTAAGTAAAACAAAAACTTTAGAGTATTAAATAAGTATAGATTTACATTTCTTTCTCCTGGCCTAGTTAGTAATAACTATTTTTCAATGTTTGTTTAATTGACTTGCTACTAAAGTGATTTATTGATCATTTATAAGTACTGTATCATACTCTTAAACCATTCAATTCATGTAATCTTAGTGTACAGTACCTCGTTTAAAAATAGAACTGTAAGTTTACTGTAAAACCTAATTTTAGAGGTTATATGTTATATTAATTATAATTTTTATAAAAAAAGAGTCATAACTATAAAATTGTAGAAATGTATATAGCAGAAAAATATTTTTAAACATTGGAATTAACTTTACAATACTGAATAATACAAATTATTATAATATTGAATAATTTAACAAGAATTAAACTTAAAATTTTTAATCACTAACGCTTGAATAACAATAAATATTTTAATAACATTCAAACATTTTTAAAAGGGGAAATATCAGCTCTATTTTGTGGGACAAATGAATTTTATATTTTACTTTTACCATTTTCTACATTGACCGAACATCCACAAGCAACTTGTTCAGAACAAAAACATAAAATCATGACGTAATATCTAACACATTACCAATCATATAATCAGTATTCAATAAATACCACCAGCATACTAAGTTCGGCAGAGCACTTTTGACGGACATGTTTCATGTTCGGTCAGTGCAGACATAATAACATTCAGTTCATTTCACCAATAGATCTAGTTAACTGTGTAAACTGTGTACAAATAGTTAGCAATAGTTACCTCAGAAGTAAGACATCCATCAGCCAGCGAAAACCATGTTAGTGAAGTAGTCAGATATGTGAGTCTATACCACCAAAGCGATGAGAGTAGAGAATGTGCTCCTAAACTGACATTCCGTTAATCTATATTGAGAATACTATTTACATTACAATTCAAAGGACTGGCTGGTAAATCAAAGGAAGAAGGATCTTGGGGAGCTACCTTCCCCTCTAACCTCCTACCTCCTATGCTACTGCCAGAGTCAAAATAATTTTGATATTTTATAATATGATAGCCATAAGAAAGGTTATAGATGTTTTATCGTTTTATGTTTAGTTAAAGGGAAATTACCGATTCAAATATACCCAATTATCATTCATGGTAAAAAAATTGACAACAGTTTGATATTTTAAAAAGTATTGACCAAAAAACTGGCCTATTGTAGTTAAAATATCAAATGATGAGTTTTACAAATATCAAAAACTGGTTTGCAGCACTGTATGTACAAGAACCATAAAAAGATTTCTTTAACAGTTAATAATATCATTGAAATTTAAGAAGGTGTGAAATCATGTTGGCTTTACCTGGCTCTCAATATATTTTACTCTGAAAAACTCTCAAAACGGTAACGGTAACTCTCAACCACGTACTACCAACATTTCTTCTCCTCTAATAGTCATTAAGGCATCTAACAGTAGTTTACCATATTTATCTTACAGTTTGATCTCAAATTTCTTAAGTACGTATGGATATTAAAAAATATTTGCAAAGACAAAAAATTGAACATTTTATAGTTGTAAATAAAATTGTATGCCCAAGCTGGAATTAATCCTAGAACTTTCATGCACCTATGATTTAGAACTTTCGTGCAAAAGAATTATTTGTGTCCTTTTTTGTTTTGAACTTCTTTTGAGGGTTAAACAGCTTGATATTTTACAGAGCTAGGATTAGAATTCTCTTTTCCCTGATAAAGATTATAATATGAATGTGTAAGCTTGCGCATAAGGCAGTTGAACCCATGAGATTGTCAGAAATGAACTTAAATATCGAACATTAATCCTGAAACTTGTCCGGTGCTATATTGGAAGGTTAAATAAGAAGTTTTGGAATAAATGAAACAACAAGTTTAGGAAAACAAATTGAACATTTATTGGTGTTAAGGAAGGGAGGCACTCTCTTTAGAATTGGTCTATCTTTTGGTCTATCCATCAGAAGGGGCAAAATGCAATTGCTTTACTTTGGGTGGATGCGAATTAAACTTTTCTGTTATAAAACAAATGTATAACATATTTAATGATTTGTATAATGATTTACTGTGATCAACTCAGATTTTTTTACATGATTGTTTGAATACAGTAGTGTTTTAATTTATTATAATTACTACTGTCAGTATCTAAAAAAAATATTTATATTTGTAGCTCTATGTGATTCCTCTGTCATAGATGTCAAATGTTACATGAATTTACGTAATGATTCTGTATAAATTATCCATGAGAGGAAAATCAAGTTCACACAATTATAGGCCCAAGGCGAATTTGCTGTATTGTTCTGAAAAAAATATGCATCAAGAAATAAACATTTAATAGCATGATTAAATTACTACCCAAATTACAAACTATTTTTTTGTTACAAAATAATTTAGTACCTAGAACATATAACCTTGTGGTAAATCAAAATATTTAAGACCAATAAGCATTTTGCCACCTTCTGCCATACTCATTTTCAAAATGACTCTATTCTCTACAGGTTATTATATAGAAAGTATACACATGGAAATTACAGATTGAAATATGAAACAAAATTATATAGGCCTAATAGTGTCTGTAACACCTAAAGCTAAGCATGAAAGACAATAAACTTATTACTAAGGTAACTTTAGTGCAGAAAAATTGGTAGAATGAGGTTCATTAGAATTAAGTTTTTTACATTGAGTGGTAATACAAAGTTGAGGTAATAAGAAATACTGTTAGGTAGATTAATAAGTTGCATTAACTTTTTTTATAAAAAAGACAGGTGATACCGTAGTTGGTTTTCATCACACTACATCAATATCACCAGTTTTCGACCCTCACTTATAACAATGATAATCATGCCTTTGAGGTCTAGAGCTGGAAATTTTAATTCATTGGTGTTAACATTGAAACCAATACAAATCAGTAGCTGATGTGAAGTGGTTGCCTAGCAACCGGAAATACAAGCAGTGCATCCCACTAGATTGATTATTATGGGTGAATAAAAGTATTTTTTCACTTATTTAGAATTTATTGAATATTGTAGTGTGATGAAATATTGTTCGTAACTCGGCCAAAAACTTTTTACCTACTCTCGATCGTTTCAAGTTCTCGACTTCGTCTAGTAATTGATATACAATCTCAAGGTCAGCAAAACGCCATTTTCGGCCTATGTAATGAAATGTACAACAATCAGTATGTAACATTTGCGAATTGAGGGTGCACTCTACCTATCAATCGTAAGAATCCAAACCAAGAATATTGTAACAGATTTTTACTAAACGACATGGCCCACAAATACTATCCGATGGGTGGGGATATTGAGGGGTTCATACCAAAGACCCATCACTTCGAAAAGTGTCTTTAAAGAAAAAGGTTGATATTAAGGTTTATATTCAATAGAATTATGATTTTTAATGATAATATGGAATGGTCTGTTTGTATTCTTCACGGCTGTATGGTAAAATCTTGTGAAACATCGGTGTGAGGAAATTATCAGGCTGAGGTAGAGAACATACTTCAGTTACATTATGTTGTGACAGCAAACTACAACAAATAAATAGGTACTGAATATATTAACGTGAAAGTTACTGTGTTAATGCAAAAAAAAGAGTAACTGCTGGAATTTAAACACATATTCTGAAATTAAAATTAAAATGAGACTGTTGTTTTTGAGAGAATTTGATGGAAGTAAAGTTTATAATAATATATTTCATTAGACCTCTTTCTTACATCGCGTCGAGCGCTTGTCGGATGTACGTTATACTCACGTCGCTCGAATCGCTGTAAAAGATACCTTAGATGACGTGCGGCAGGCGACCGTAAGGAGCGGAGTATAAAATCTCCCATCTAGTGCAATGCAGTTAGGTTACGAGCATGCTGTGGGGGCCTTTGACAAATAATTGGTGAGGGCAGAAAACTAAAATGCAATACAGTAGAAGCCCTCTAGTCCGGCCTCGGATGGTTCGGCCGCCGGATAATCCGGCCACGGTATTCTGAAAATGAAATATTAAGCCCTGGACATTTCCCACGGAAAAAATAGACAAGTTTTTGTTAGTGTTCTATCTATGATTTTTATCTTTTTGTTGGGTGTTACGCGGTCCGATCGTCGAGGTTAGGTCACTAGACAAATTCTGTCGATTTTATGGTTCAATTTATATGTTAGGGCCTTCGCTGACAGAAGACTAGTTATTGTCTGTTAAGCGCAGGTTCATCGCTAGCGACCCCTTGTCCGCTTCCGATTGTCATTTCGGCGCTTCAACTTCTGAGAAGGAGCAAATCATGATGGTTAAAAAGTTTATACATTACATTGATTGGGCAAGTATGATACCCTTCATTGTTAAATGCATCCTAATAGTTAATTGTTGGAACATACATATCACACAGGTCTCTGTTTAACAAGTTTAATAAACCGCCGGTTAATCCGGCCATTTTGAAATCCGGCCGTTGGTGAAAGCCGTCCCGAGGTGGCCGGATTTGAGGGCTTCTACTGTATGTACTTATGTACTTATGGTGGTCCAACTATGAACTAAGTTATTAGGGTGTATTTAACAATGAAGGTTATCATAGTTGCCAAAATAAATACTGTGTATCAACATTGTAACACTCATGGTCTGTTCCCTCGGACATTGCAGCGGAAAAGATGATTAGACAACGGGCAAGCGGTTGCTGGCGATGAAACTGCGCTAAATGGACAATAATACTAGTCTTCTTTTAACGAAGGCACTAACGTATAAATGGGACCGTAACAGCGACGGAATCCGTTGAGTGACCTAAACTTCCGTGTAACATCGATGATCGGGCCACGAAATGCACAGAAAATAGAACTTGGATACAATGTTTTAGAAGATACTTGAAACCAAACAGTCCCGAAATCGGAAATTCTGATGTATTTTAGTGATATAACAAGGAACAATCTGACTCGTATCTATTTTTTCCGGGGGAAATGTCTGCAGCTGAATGTTTCATTTCTGGAGGACCGCCGCCGCATTATCCGACGGCCGAACCTTCCGAGGACGGACTAGAGGGCTTCTACTGTACTACAGATATTTTGAATGATGACAGTATATTACACCCATCCTACACAAATGTTATTATTTGTTAAATTGCTGTTTCTAGATATACAAGTCTAATTTGTACATTATCATCTCCAAATAACAGAATCATAGATTAACAATGTAAATGCTCACTCTATGATAGAATCAAGACCTTTAAGAAGTTTATTGGTTTCATACCATTATAAATGTTTTTTAAATAATTGTTTGTTCAATGAGCAGTTGCAGTTATTTATTGTTTAACATTTTACGGTTCCACATTACTGAAAGGAGTATTGAAAGGAGATTTTAAGTTTAAGCATTGACTATGTACACTACGTGAGTAGACTTCTCATAGCATAGGCGTGTTTGAAACCTATTGACGATGGTGCGATCTCGTCCGGTGTACATATGGATGTACAAGAGACATATGATAGGCAAATCAGTACTACCACTCTTCTCAATCAAGGATTAAGCATTTTATAATGGAGGTTTAGTTTATGTTGAAATGAAATGTTTTTGCAGCACTGTAAATTCAGCTGAATAATAACAAGATCGATGGCAGCGACTCTGGTGCCGCGTACACCGAACTTCCAAATTTATGCCTCAAACTAAATGCATTGGATGAGAGGTCTATTCACGTTAGTGTACATAGTCAATGATCAGTGAAGGATTAGTTTATTTTAGATTTATCTGTCTCTTAACAATTAATTTAAATAGATTCATGTCGAGAAACTAACACAATTTTTCTTCACATAGGCCTATAGAATAATGTAAATATCGATATAAATCAATTATGGAGTTATTGGAAGTTTAATTTAGTTTTTGTTCAAATTATATTACTTTTATTATGTGGAAATGTTCACAGGAAAGGGCTACTTTAGTATAAAACATTTAACATTTAAATAAAAATGTTAAATTCAGGGTACTTATGGTTATTATTTATAATTATATTATATATTACTTTTATCTACAGTGAGTACTTTTTAACACTGGTGAGTGTTTGTGTATCGTCTAGGTCATTCAGTTGCTGTGCGGCATCAAACCGGTAAGGTTAGGGGAGCTCTTCCCCACATTTTATGAATGATTGGGGTTTTCCAATAGTGTAATCCGCTCCCGAACGTCTTAATGTGTATTTCTTTATATTTTACACAATTTTGTGTTCATTTTTAGTGTGTTTATGGTTAGATTATAATAATATGGTGTTTTATCTTTAGTGAACCGATGATTTCTACATCCCGAAAATGAACAATGAGTCCAGACAATGACTCGGACAGTGATTCAAATGTCTCTAACTTGCAGTCGATGAACCCAGCAACAGCGTAATGTGCTGAGCGCTCACCAGTGAGTGCTACGACAGAGCTCGTCTTTTATAATTATATATACATTTTTATAACTTTTTTCCTCTATTTTGTTTAATTTTAGTGACATTTGAATTAAATACAATATATCTTGGACATAGCGGGAGAGCGCCAGGTGCTGAAGCACTCACAAGAGAGTGCTATTTTCAAAATGGCGGCTGACAAAGAAAACTAATTGGGAAGCGCTTTTCATGCAAACAGATGGTCTTAAGCAAACCACAAGGAATGTTTTTATGCAATAAAGTTTTTCAATGTGAGGGAAAATCATGTCTATGCGGCAGTGAACATGTTAAAACATAAATACTGAATATTAAACAAAAAAATAAAGTATCGGAGTTGTTCTCTTATTATGACCAGTTTGACTTAATGTACTGTATTTTTATTTATTTATTAATACAGTAATAATTTTCATCTTATGATTTGTATTTAAATTTATGAAATAAGTAATTAATTTTAAATTGAATTGATATTTGTGTTATTACTACAAAATTACACATACATTATTGTAACAATAAAATGTTTATTATTATTTTAGGGAATTAGTTTTTATATTCTAAATATTGTTGCGTAGAGTTCTACCAGCTACAAGTAGAAACAGTCAGAGAAATCATTTACAAAAGTTTTCTAGTGCTCTACCGTGACGGACTTGCAAAATAGTAAACAATATTCAATAATTTAACAACTCCTCTATATAAAAAGCACACATAGTATTAATTATTAATAAATATTATTCTATAATTATTGTTTATTTTAACTTCAACATTTACTTAAGCTAAACTTGTGCCGTACTATGTAAAAACTATTTATGTGATAAAGAAATATTAATTTTATGTATTACAATGGGTATATTGGGTTAAGTGATTTGTTGTTAGATTCTATAAGTTTTTATTTTATCATACGTTACCGGTACTGAAATGTCCAAAATTTAAGTACAACTGCAAATATCAAAAGATATGTTGGTAACAGGGAACCTATAATGCGTGAATGCACACAGAATTCATTTAAAACATTGATATTTTTTTAATATTTATGTTATTTAAATATATTTTAAATATTTAAATGTTTTATACAGTATATACTACAGTAAATTATAAATATACTAAACTACTTAGTATATTTCTATTACTTTTAATACAAATTAAGTAACATAGTTTAAAATATTTTGAATCGTTAACATCCTCAAATATATTATTATTTATTAGCTGTTAAGAAATTAGAAATTTTAAGTCTAAGTTATATAATTTTAATACATATAAGTTATTGTTACATTTAAATTTGTTGTGTTATAGCATTTATAGACATCAGTGTAGCTCTCCTGTGATAATGCCGTGAATCTTTTTGCATGTTTGTTTTCCCACAATATGGCTTTCTGTAAACTGGTTTAGCTCTCAAAATGATTCCTTATTTCATATTTCACAGACTTATCTTGCTGGAGGGCCTGAGGTTTTGATGATTCAAATATTTCCATTACTTTTATGGTTATAAAAATAAATGTGTAATATCTTAAAATAGATCATCTCATACTATTTAACATGATAGAATACTAAAATAAATAACAGTACATTTGGCACAAAAATAGTTTTAAAATATCACTATAGTATTAAATGTTTTCATTGAATGAAGCACTGAACATTGTCAAACGCTGCTTCACAAACCATTGAATATTTTCTTAGAAACTGTCTTGATACTCTTCGGTATGAGTGGATTGAAATACATTTTACACTAAGCTCTAACCCATATCTGCATTCATAATTCATTGTGTATTTTGTTTAAGTCAATTTTAATTATTACCTTAAGTAGATACAAAAATAAAAAAAAACATAAAAAACCAGTGGATAAAAAATATCATGTTTGGTTTGTAGAATAATTTCTGTTTCCTTTTTTTTTAACCTCATGTTTAAAGGGTTTATTTTCAGGAGTAGTGCTCAATGCTTACAAAAATGATTTGTTTTGCTAATGTAGCATCACATTAATTATGAATTAAAAACTCTCAATATAAAAAGGTTTACATTCTTTTCATGTTATTAACTTTATTTTGAAATTTTTCTTATTTAAGAAATGGACAGACTTTTTATTGTCATTGAATTAGAAATTACAAGGCTTTTCTTTTGTATTTTTCCTTGAGAAGTTTCAAAATAATTGATGCAGGTTTTAGTTAATTTTCTGTCATGTCCACATCAGCTTAGTTCCTTTTATTGTGAATAAAAAAAAAAAACATTTGAATCAATAAAATAAATTTTACTTAAGGACTTTCACATCTTTTGCACCCTTCAAAAGTTAAACCGTGCAAAACCCACAACCAACCATGCCAAACAATAGTCACCGCTTCATCCAAGCCTCCACCATATTTAGCTAACACCAAGCCAAAACAGAGAAAGAGAGCAGAAGGAGCGTCATGATGTTGAGAGTGGGTGTTTTCGCTGTGTTAACCCGAGTAAGATATCTGTCGGTGGGCGAGTAGGCATACGATGGGCGATCACCCCGCTCACCCGTGCCCCCCGCCACCTCCGCCAAGTCAGTGCGGGGGCGTGGGGCCGCCAGCCATGGGGGTTGCCAAGGGCGGCGGGGCTGCGAGGCTCCAGCACCTACCTTGGAGGGGAACAGCGTCACGTTGAGGAGCGTTGGATGTTCGTCCACGACCATCAAGTCCATCTCTCGTGGTGCGAAGCCGTCTGCGTACACCTGCAATGGGGCAAAGCGTAAGAATAGTACTCACAGGCGTCATTTGGGGGGTGCAAGGGGGCGCAGTTTCTCTCCTATTAATATGGAAAACTTGTAAAAAATTATAATTTGTCAACAAAAATAATAATAAAATGAAAGTTATGAGTTAAATTGAGCTTATTTTAGCTGTGCTTAGTTCTCTTGTATGCCTCTAATGCTCATGTAAGTAAGAAAGCATTATTGGAACACTTAAGTTTTTTTGTATGATTTGTTTATAAAATTCTTGGAAGAGAACTTTTATATTAACCCTATAAAGGTAGCATGGTGTAAAAAGTTCTGCGGCATTCCGTTTTTTGTTTGTTTTACTACGCAGTAGGGTGAGGCAGCGCGATGTCGGTCAGTGTATTCTCCCTCCACCTTCCCCTACCCAAACCAGCAAAATATCGATCAGTCCTCTGCGAGCATTCGATCTGTGTGTACGTGTGTTTGTGGAGCGAGGTCGTTTTGACACCATGCGACCAAATGTGTCGTGCAAATTTTGTTTATTAAGAAATAACTAAATTTCATTTTTCTAAGTAATAAAATATTAACTAAGTAAATGTTACATTGTCTAGGTAAATAAAAATTAATTACAAAAAGATTTGATTACTCTTTTACTGCAATATACCCCCAATTTACAATTTGCGGCCATTTTGACGCCATGTGACCTAATTGTGCAAATTTTGTATATGAAGAAATAACTAAATTTCATTTTCTAAGTAATAAAACATAACTGTGTAAATGTTACATTATGTCTAAGTAAATAAAAATTAATTACAAAAAGATTTAATTACTCTTCTACTGCATTATATCCCAAAATACAATTTGCAGTCATTTTGACGACATGCGACCAAATGTGTCGTGCAAATAATGCGACTTTTGTAGGGTTAAACATGACAACTCATTTATCAATGTAAGAATGGGTTGTGATGCAGTTTTCACAGCTGACTGTTATAGTTCATTCATCACTCATTTTAAATAAAAAAAAAAAGATTTCATGTGCACCATAATTATAATGATTATACTTTATTTTAAAAGACAATCAACAATTCATTATTTAGCCAACTGCGTGTACATAAAATAGTTCAGTGACTATTACCTCAAGTTTGTAGATTCCAGGCAGCAATATTCTCCAGAACTCTCCATACTTTGTCGTTTGGAAACCAACATCTCTGCCTTTCACTTTGAGCGAAGCTTTCTCTATCGGGTTGCCGTTTTCATCCATGACGAAACCGTGAACTCCTCTGTGTGCTTCGGCTAGGAACTTTACTAACGACTGAAACATAAAAAAACAACCATTAATTATTGCCTGACATATAATTTGTTATATTCAAGTTTGTAATGTTGGGATGTACTATCCTTTGATACCCTAGGAATCTGATAACTCCCTAAAAAAGTAGATTTTTAGGTGTAATAATGATACCAAATGTTATTATAGTCATCCAAAAATATTAAACCTGTACAGGAATTTATGAACTGTACTACCAGATTGTGGGCCTTGAAATTCAATCTTTTCCGTATCTAAGTAAGACTCGTCCATTTTAAACATGGGGTAAATATTAAGAAGTTTTACTAAACTATCACCAGTAAATTACTTATATTGTGTGCCATACAAGTTCTTAAACATAATTTTTTATACCATACTTAAAAATTTATTAAATTTTAAATTAATGTTTTATTTTGTGTGTATGGTAAGTTTAATTACATGTTTGTTAAACTAAAGCGTAACTATTTTATTCTATTATTGGCAGCAATGCGTTGTTGCAGTCCCTTTTTGTATTTTGGTTTTCTTCTATGATCTAGACAAGATGGTCGTATGATGTGACTGTACAACTGATTAATTAATAACGTGTATCTAATAAAGTGTTTATTCTCAAGTAATGCTGTTTTCGAGTCTCATTAATAACAATAAAATAAAGCTTACTACAGTTTGTATTGCTTCAATCAGTTATGTTGGTTATTTACCAGTCTGTTTTCCTCCCAGAACTTGGGCAGTTCGCTTGGTGAAGGATATTTGCAGCAAGATAGTTCTAGAGTCACCTCCATGCAACCATACCAGACGTAGTTGAAGTCCTGCATTCCTCCTAGAATAGATACAGTTGGAATATTAATTAGATGGAGGTTGGTTTATCAATATGATTACAAGTAGAGTCGCACAAACTCGAACTTCGATATCCCAGAGTTCTGGATAACTCTGAAAGCCCTCCAGAGCAGAAAAGTGCACTGGGCAAAAGGTGCTAAGCGCCATGGCATCTACAGAACAGTTTTTGTTTTACATTAAGTTTGTTAAGGTTTAGTTTTGTATTCTGTACATGGTGCAATAAGTAAACTTTTTTATAGGAATGTCACAAACTATTCGACATTTGTACTTTTTCTTATGTTAACTCATTTCACAATAACGCGGTATTTTCACCGGTGAATGGGTACCAGGCAGCGCTGTTTGTGATGATGTTCTTGAAGGTTGACATGTCTAGCTTTCAGGCCTGGCTGAGGAGCACTGTGGGGTGGTTGGTAACTAACCGGTAACCTAACCTAACCGAGAGACTCACCTTTGAACGGGTGCTAGGCAGCGCTGTTTGTGATGATGTTCTTGAAGGTCAACATGTCTAGCTTGCACGCCTGGCTGAGGAGCACTGTGTGATTGTTGGTAACTAACCGGTAACCTAACCTAACCGAGAGACTCACCTTTGAACGGGTGCTAGGCAGCGCTGTTTGTGATGATGTTCTTGAAGGTTGACATGTGGGGTGGTTGGTAACTAACCGGTAACCTAACCTAACCGAGAGACTCACCTTTGAACGGGTGCTAGGCAGTGCTGTTTGTGATGATGTTCTTGAAGGTCAACATGTCTAGCTTGCACGCCTGGCTGAGGATCACTGTGTGATGGTTGGTAACTAACCGGTAACCTAACCTAACCGTAAGACTCACCGGTGAGCGGGTACCAGGCAGCGCTCTTGGTGTTGCCATTATTCAAGGCAAGCATTCCCTGCTTGCACGCCTGACGAGAGGCACTGTGGGATGGTTGGTAGCTAACCGGTAACCTTTCCAAACCGTAAGACACTCACCAGTGAGCGGGTACCAGGCAGCGCCGTTGGTGATGCCGTTCTTAAAGGCGGGCATGCCCTGTTTGCACGCCTGGCCGAGGTGCATCGTGGGATGGTTGCGCGAGTACGTGAGAGCCAGATGGCGGAACACATCGTCGTCTGGTGTCACAGATGGCGTAGACGCGTAGCTTTGGAACACTGCAATGAACGGGGAGGGCAGTTAGGAATACTATGGCGGTTAAGTTTGTTTTAAATTTAAATCAAGTGCTAAAGTAAAAGTTATTTGAAATACATTAATTGATTTGTTAAGTTTTATATGTCACATTTCATAAAGAAAAGTAGCCAATGAATTAAATTTTCAAATCATTGACTACTCAACAGCTCATTTAACTTTGTAATAACAAGAAATTAAGATTTATGAAATTTTATAAACATTTTACAAAGTGCATAGGTACAGTATTATTTTTATTTAAACTTTTAAACCTGTTTAAAGTCATAAATGATTTAGTTTACCAGCATAGGTAATTCTCTAAAATACTTAAATGGTACTTGAAAAATGTATAACTAAAGGCGGTCAAACTCTATATATATCCATATACATAACATATTTAAATATATCTAGAAATTATAAAATGTTATCCAAACCTTGAAAACTGCACTTAATTCATGTATAAAAGTTACAAAATTTGTTTCAACTAATGGATGTAGTCTGTCAATTAAAATTGGAAGCTCTCTAAATTATCTTAACCATATTTGCAATGTTTCTCAAGATGGAAGGATACCACGGCATTGAGAAGTTTCAAAGTGTCGTACTTACAAGTGCAGCTTATTATGGTAACATTCAACCACATTTTTATTATATGGATTACCTCTATGGGGGATTGTGCAGATTGTAAATTTTCAAAAGTATATATTCTTCAAAAGAAATCTTTACAAATCTTAGCAAAGTAGGCAGAAGAGAATCTTGCTGATTACCATTTTTTAGTTTAGAAATTTTAACATTAACTAGTCTGTATTTTTATCAAACAATTAATTATTTTCTAACAAAATTCAACTCAAAATTGGCACAAATTTTCATAACTATGAAACAAGAAATAAAAATTTATATACAGCTGATTTTCACAGACTTGAAATTTACCACAAATTACCATGTTATAGGGGAGCTAGACTTTTTAATAATCCCCCTGATGATATAGAACTATCAATGATGACAAACTATTTCTGAAAAAGCTTCAAGAATATTTGATAACGAATGTGTTTCATAATACGGTAGGGTTTATAAACCACTCATGCACACTCTTGGAGTTAAATTAATACGGTAGTCTTATAAACAAAATGCACTTTGCCACAATGTATTTGGGCTTATAATAAACTGGTGGCTCTATCTTTTGTGGCCTATCATGCTAGTCAACACAATGTTCAATACACATGACTAAATAAATAAATCACTGCAGTCCCATAATGGAATCACAATTTTCTTTACGGGAAAGGTTTTACAGAATTTATGGTTGGATTGAAATTTATTGTGAAAATGATCATAAACCGTAATATATTTGTTTATGTATTAAAAGAAAAACTTAAAACTTCACACAATTCAAACCAAACCAAAACTATTCTTTCTGTTAAGCGCAAGGATTTGATTATTGATTTTGGAGAAGTATTTGGGAAAAAGTATGTACATTCAAAAAGCAAATAAAAGACAAATTCCACAAAAACAAACACAAATCTTTCAACAAAGCTTCAACCAAAAATTTTACCTTACTTCCACAAGATGGATACGTGTAAAGCTGTACTTCAAAGCTTAGAAAATTTCTCTGTTACAACAATTAAAATTCTTTTTATATTTCATTCAGACCATTTAAAATCAATATATCCTTACCTGAACATAATGGTGAAGAACGGCAAATTCCTTATAGCAGCAAACAGAATTTAAACATTTAAAAATAAATATTGGGCAAAACTCTGAATAAGAATCATTAAAGTTACTCTGCTCCTTTGACGCACTAATGTCAGTATTTTTAAGAAATATGAGAAAAAAATATTTCTTGATCTCATGGGCGGATTTTAGCCTTGATACAAAGGGTGTGATCTGTGAGGTTTTTTAAAAGTGTGGGATTTTTTAATACAAAATCAAACATCAAAATCCAATTTAAATGGTTTGTCTTTACGCTAAGAGGGGGTAGTCTACTTCTTTTATCAATCAGTATCTCGACCCTTATATTCTACCTTACAGCTCATTAAAATTGTTAACAAAAATTTTCATAAAAACCCACTGAGCACAAGATTTCCCCAGGATATCCCAACCAGATCCCAAATATCCTATTCAAATCCCGGGATATGGAGAAGTACAAAAGGACATTCTAAGCATATTCCAAAGGGACTTAATAGAAATACAAAATTTTTATGTAAATAAGACTAAAAGTAAACAATTTCAAACAAAACAAGTTTATAATGGATTTATTTCACTTTTTTTACTACAAGACACCTGTCAAACAAAATTTCAAAGGATATTCCAGAGATATCCCAAGGATGTGTCAGAACTACGTAAACGGTCATATTCCAAGGATATCCCTGGGATATGTGCGTTTTTACAATTTAATTCAAACATATATTCCATTCAAAATAGGGGTTTTGCCGAAAGTCCAAAGTCATCAAGTCATTGAAAAATACCACTTTTCTCTGAGTCCTCTTTTTTGAAAATTTCTGAAAAGAGCTCCTTGGGAAGTCCCTGGAATATGTCCGTAGGCATAGTTTTAATTAAATTCCATAAATTCGTTCATATCCTTAGGACATTCTCTGGATTTCCCAAGAAAATATCTGTTGACACAGTGTAAAGTATTGAAATACTAAATTAACTTTTATCGTAGAGGTCCAGGAAAATTAAATAACAAACTAATAACATTGGATAATAACATTGTTTCCAAGCAAAATACAAAGTTTGAATTCAAACATTGTAGTTGAAAGGATCTACAAAGAACATCCCTAGGACGTATCAGTGGTTAGAGTTTTAATGGAAAATAGTGTATTCACTAAAAACTGCAGTTTTAATAGTTAACTTTAATGAAAACCTATGAAAATAACTCTTAGTAAAATGTTTGGGACAAGCAATTCCGTGGCTGTCCCTCTTCATGACAGGAGTTCCAGATGTGTCTCGAAAAACAACTCTTAAAAATATTTAATGTCCTGGGGATATCCTGAAAGGATATCCCAAAGTGCGCATGTTTGCAATATCCCTAGGATATCCTTTGAATGACTGAACATATTGGGGAAATTTGGGTTTACGCTGGGATATCTTGATTTACCATTACACACCATAACGAACACAGAATATTTATTTTACATCAAATACACTTTTAAAATGTCAAACTACATAAAATAAGATGTAGTGATTTTACTAAAGTTAAAATATAAAAAGTATAATTAATAATCTTTTGATGTTAAAATATACATTAAAAATTACATATAACTGTTCACGTTCAAAAGGTTTTGCTATTTTATTTAGATTTTTTAAATACTTGAAAATTGTCAATTTGTAAAGTTACTTCAAATTTAGGCTAACTTTTTTACGTTGACTCGCAAAACTTCCAAGTGCACCAATGAAGGTTAAGTTTCAATACTTACTAGTAAATAAGAACCAACATGAGCACAGATCAGGTGGCTCAAGAGGTTAGAGCGTCAGGTCATTGAATGAGAGGTCGCAGGTTCAAATCCTGACATGGGCATATACTTTTTGCTCAGTTTTATTTTCATTTTTGCAATTTGTTCGTTAGCAGAAATGCAATTACTTATAAATTTTGATGAAAAAAGTTACAATTTACAACTTTTAGACAAGTTTTTAAGGACATCCCCAAGGGATATTTGAATGTCCTAAGGATATCCCGAAAGGATATCCCAAAACGCGGGATATGCGCGGACATTCAATATCCCCAGGAGATCCCTGGGATGACTTTTTGAGAATATTGGGGATATTAAGGATTTCCCTGGGATATTCCAATATCCCATCAGGATATGTTTAGGAACTCCTGGGGATGTACTTGTGCTGTGTGGGAAGATGGAGATGGAGATGCAGTAAGGCACCCATGCTTAGTCATAATGCTTTAACTTTTTTAGAAATTTCTTAACATATTTATCTCATTAAAAAAATTTTCATTAATTGATATGAATTAGTTGTGAAATACTTAAAAGGTGTTTGGAAAGTAACCTTCAGTTTTTTTAAACATGAGTTTATATTAAACAACTTTATTGTGTAGGCCAAACCTCTCCTTTTTAAAGTATGTTTCAAACTCGTACGGTGATGAATTAAAAATACTTTATCTTTAACTTTGTGATCTCTTTTTTGTATGAAAGAACAATCCATTTTCCACAATCATAAGGTAAGGTTATCAAATAGTACTGCCAATATGTTTTATGTATTATAATTGACCTAGAAAAATTATTTAAATAGTTATTTCTAGCTAAAGGTTTGTCCACACATGGTGAACATATTTGGCAGCATTGGCCAACATTGATCAGTGAACAATATATTGTGAGTAGGAGAATATTGGATGTGTTAGTGTGTGACTGGGACGGTGGCGACGTCCTGTAATCCAGCTACTTGGAGGTCGCGAATTGGTGATAGTTATAAGCGATGGCTTGTGGATGCTATATTCCCTAGTGGGGATTAACGTCCGCACTAGTGAATATTAGTTCATCCATAAATACCATCCTCATAATCTGATTAATCTGATTTCTGATTAATCTAAGTATTAATTACAGCTTATACATTTTCATTAATTAATACTATAGCTTTTAAGCATATTTGTTAGAGGTTAAGTGGTAGAGAGGACTTGTTAGTCCTAACTTTGCCTCCAAAATAAAGTCATTTTTCATTTCATTCATTTCTCATAATTAGACCAATACGTATATACGAGGTCAAAATTGTGGTTCGGATCCCACATTAAACTGCAGTCCCTAAATATCATTGGCTGTTTGGCTATGAATTAACAGTCCTGTCTAAGGTGAATGTCGGCCTTAGTCAGTAACAAAGACTACAAGATCACGCCACAATCTTCCTACACTCATCTCTCATTCATATTCAGGTTAAAATACCCACTATGTGAGGTCCCTGTCTCAAAATAGTGATATAGTGATATAGTTCAACAAACAAGTCACAAATTAATAAGAACATTAATTTGCAACGAATGTCTAAATTAATTTTATGCATTTAACTACATAAAATGTGGACATAGCAAAGTAATTACAAAACTCCTCAGGTCCTTAGCCAAGATAGCCTCCTGATATATTTTTTTAAGTTCAAAAAAATTATAATTTAGTTTATCAATATTGCATTTGATGACTGAGTGATCATTAATCCTAACAAGATCCGTAAACAACCTGCACCAGATCCAAAACCACACTTCAGCCGAAGTAGATTTTGAGATTGGTGGTTTACCAGCATGAAAGATGTCGTACAACTCACTGGAGTTGGGGGTGTTGTCGAAGGGGTAGCTGGCGACGAGTGCGCCGCCGTGGAGGCCGCCCGAAAGCACAAACTGGATCTTTGATGTCCACTCCTTGACTGCATCTGTCTCGGGCTGCGCTCGCTTGTTGTTCTGTGAAATGTTTTATAGATTAATACTTTATGACAGTGAATTGGACATGGGTAAAGATGTACACCAAGAAAACATCATTCAATATCTTCCGAAATTTAAACATCATATGGAAAAATTATTTTAAAATAGGGCAATGTACAAAATAAATTAATAATTTAATTTTGTTAGTTTTTTTAAAATCAAAAATGTAATATTAACTACACACATTAAAATTTTACAATTGTTTTCTAGGACAAATAAAAAACAGTCAAATTTCTCTTTTATAAAGAAATTAATCTAACAATATGTGGAATGGCTTTTAGTGGAGGGAGATCAGCAAGTAATTGATAGTTCTTCTCGCCTGAGGTGAGTACTTTTTGGTTTTCTATGCAGATGGACCAATGGCTTATCGTGACTTCTGAATCATGAGAGCGGCCGAACTATCTTTTGGCCCCCAGCTGCAACTTAAATCTAGGCCCACTAGGTGATAACCCATACCTCTACCACTGTGCTTCGGCCGCTGCCAATTATTTATTTTATTTTATTTTTTTGATTAATTTATTAAATTATTATTATTAATTCAATAAATTACACAGAATTCCTTCTCAACACTTTTTACATTACAGTACAGTCCTGCTATTTGAAAATCCTGCTATTCTGGCCGCTTTTCTCTGGTTCAATTATTGATAACAAACTGTATTACAGTGTGTCATTGGTATTTTCTGCTATTTAACACGGTTCCATCGCCAGAAAATGCTTTTTGTGGTCCAATCATCATTGAGTTTCGGTATTTTACTCTAAGTGGTCTTCTAAGTAATCGGTTAAGGTAAACAATGCAGTATCTTGTATTATTCATGAATTCTGCCTAATCTTAAAATGTGCTAAACTAAGCAGAGTCCGGTCCTGGTTGTTCGGACTAACAGGATGCCACCTCAAATAAAGTTTAAATCTTTTTTTTTCTTTAACTGCATATTACAATGTGCCAATAAGAATGCACAATGATATCAAGGCAACAAGTTTTCACTAAAGCATTGATAACATAGCCAAGCTTGCAAACTGCTACCGTCTATAATAGAGTTGCAATGTAGGCCTATTAAACCTGATTCAAGAAGTTACAGATCTGTCATTGAGGTACCATGTCCTGTGACTAAAAATTTATTATGTCAAGTAAATAAATAAAATTGCCACATTTAAGCATTCTATACATGGATCTCTGGCACTTTAACTTTAATTATACAATAGACAAATTATTAGTTATTCTGAAATTTACCTGTTTGAAATAATCAGGGAAGTTCCTATTGAGATCAAATCCTCTTGCGTTGTAGCGACCCTGGCCCCCATCACACTGTCCTATAGAAAACACAGAAGATACTGTACATCAAAAATATTAAATAACGCAAATTTCAGCTAGTCAAACCCTGGTATAATTGGACTTAGTTGTTTGTGAAATTACAACCATATCAAAATCATTTCAATTGCGATACCTTGCGTTTGAATCTTTATCCCTACTCTTCTCAGTAATTTTTTAATATATCCGTGTGTCCTGTAGGAGTTTACCTTCTTTGTTTGATCCAGTATTTCACATAAAAGCACTTTAAATATGAATATTTTGTTTGTTTACATGAGAAGGTTTAACTTTTTTCGGTTTATTCCTTTTTATCATAATGGTATGTATTAAGACCAATATTATTCATTCTCTTAAAAATGAACCACAAAACATGAAATCTTTATCACTGTTAATTTTTGAAGGCCACACTTTTATCCAGTTTTGCCTTGTTATTTACAAAAAAGAATGAAAATAATAACCTATTAGAGGTATATAATCTGTCACGAGTGTTTTTTCTTACCCTCTCGAGCAACTTCGAATCCATCGGGGTTCATGGAAGGCAGAATGTGGATGCGGGTGTTATCAAGCAACCATTTGATGTAGTTATCAGTGTTGTAACTGTTAACGAGGTACTGTAAAAGAAAAAAAAAAAACACATGGTTCTGTGAGGTAATTTGTTGTAAGACAGTTTAGCTTAAAATAATGAAATTTGTAGTATGGAAAAACATGGAGAAGTTGGCTAACAAATAAATGTTTTAGACCAGTGTTTCTCAACCGGTGGTAAGCGAGATTTCAGGTAGTATGAGAGAGGAAAAGGGAGTAATAAAATACGAAAAATTCTCGGAAAAATAAAGGAAGTGTTTCTGATTGACGTGTTTAATGACTAATTTGGTCAGCTCATTTGTGCATTACAATACATTTTACTTTTTTTTTTTAGAGACCCCAATTGGTACCACCACCTTTAACTGGCTAAAAAAATTTTGTATCACTTTAGCAAAGTAAATTAATTTTAAGAATCCCGTTTTCTGAGCACGTTTGTATTGTATTAAATACTAATGAATTTGTGTCCTGTACTGGTCAAAATTTATATTAAGTTCAAGATTTATCTTGACAATTTCAAATTAAGAGACATGCTCGGCAAAAACTATGAAATGAGAGGGAAAATTTATTTGGTCATATTTACAGAGAACTTTAAGTGTATTATGAGTGTGGGTGGCACGCCAAGAAATTTTAATACCCTCAGATGGTACGCGAGCACAAAATGGCTCACTAAGAGAAACACTGATTTAGACGTTCCTTTTTTATTCATAAACTTTTACATAAAACTTTTTCCTTGCAACTGATCCCTGAAATGATATTTTTATATTATAAAATAAAAAAATATTTTCATTCCTTTTGTATTAAGTATTTTGCTTAAAATAAGTTTGCTTTGCCTACCTGAATCAAGTGAAGCATCAGTTCCCTGCCGACAGCCTCGTTTCCGTGCATGTTAGCCACATACTTAACATCTGGTTTGCCAATCATATGCTCATAAGGGGAGGCAGACACTACCATCACCCACAAATCTCTTCCTGGAAAAAGACAAACAATTTACCTAGCTAGATGAGCAGTTCCGAGTCACAAATATTTTAGATTAGGTATTTTGTGTAACAAATAACTGATAATGGTAGTATTTCATAAGAATAATCCTTACTATTTTTATCTCTGGCCTCTACCCAATAATGATAATAATCAATAACTGTTAATAATCCATTTATCAAGTTTATTACAATGGTCAAATTCTTTTAAAATTAATTGTTTTGACTCATAATAAATAAAATAATGGCTAAATTAAACCACCTTAAAATCGTAGTAAACTGCATTTGCAAAGTATTTAAAAAGTTTATCTGATGTAAGTTTGATATGTGCTTCAATAATTAAGGAGTGAGTCAGGCCACACACTTCCATAGAGAGGAAAGTGGCAATGGCAATTGTCCAAAAATTTCTCTAAACACTTAACATTCAACTAGCTGGCTATAAAATACCCATTTATTTATACCACTATCAGTGGAACTATAAATTTACAAATAGTTTTAAATCCAAATAATACACTCAAACCTCGCCCTTCCTAAATAACCCAGCGTAAGTAGAATAAAATATTGTGTGTTTCTCTTAGAACAAATCATGTGGAGATGCTAGGTTTTAAAGCTAGGTTTGCACGTGAGAGTTTTTCACTCTCGGAGAGTGAGTTAGTTACTCTCATAAAAATCTCAGACAGTTGTTGGTATAGTACTCGCAGAAAACTGTCTGGGATTAACTAACTTGGGAAATTCGCTGGTATAACACCTCCGCGAGTACCTCCTGAGAGTACGAAACTCTCTGAGAGTGAAAAACTCTCACCTGTAAACCTAGCTTAAGAATTATTAATGTTGTTCCTGTGTACTGTATTGGCTGCTAAAAAATATTTCATTATTTTGTTGGAAGATATGTTCTTACCTAAGTTTGGAAGAGAAGAGAAATACGATTATTGATCAGCCAAAAGCAAGCTCATTTTCATTTCAAAGTATATTTGAACAATAAAATATACTTTTTGTACAAATGAAAGGATATTCCCAAATATCAAAATACGTTTTGAATAGCTAAAACAATGGTTTATCAATCACTTAGCTGTATTAAAGGGATTCTCTAGGTTTTTAATGTAAACACATATTTTAAGATTTCTTTTTTGGGATGAAGATGAATATACCAAGAAAGATAAGATTATGTTTTTCATGAAATTTACATTATATTACTTGAATAAATAAAGGCAGTTTTGAATTTGAATCAAATTGAGAGGAAAAATCTCTAGACTAATAGCCAATTATATTTTTATGTAAGAACTGTAATTTTGGACAATTCCAAATTAAGACGACCAATATTTTTAATAATTTTCACATTTGTGAGTCCTTTCAATATCAAATATATCATCCTCAGAAATGTCTTTTGTGAAAATCTGTTTGTGAAATGTCTGAGAATGATATCGTTGATATCAAAAGGCCTCACAAATAAAAATATTGGTGGTATTGATTTGAAATTGTAATATTTTGATATATTGCATAAATGTGTTAGCAAGCGCATACACACTTTTGCTTGATATGTCCTAATCATTTCAGTGTTGCACCCAAATTAGTTTTTTTATAGGTTAAAATTTAAATAACCTCCGAGTCATTTTTTGCTGTGTTTATTATCATACATAATTGACTGTACCTTGGACGGACTTCCCGATGGAGTAAAGTGCTGTGAGGTTCGGGTAGCGAGAGGAGGTCGTGCGCAGGAACTTAGTCATCTGGTCATAGTTGTGGTACTTGAACTCGAGTCCATATCCGTCGTCATAGAGTGCAGTCCCAGCGCTGTGAGGGCTGCTACAAACAAAATCATTGGTTAGAATTCTGCTCATATTCTCAAGTTTATTCTAGTTTTCTCAAGTTCTATATGCAAATGACATGAGGGGGTGGATTTTTGTAACTGAAAAATACATTCTAAGCCTAGAGTGAGATGAAAGTTCACGATTCCAAGTTCATGGATTTGGTTCCCTGGATGTCAACTAAAATTTAATAGGTTTGGATAGCTTTCCCTTTAATGTGTTTCTGGTACTGTACAATATATGTCCTCTCTAAGTAAATTGCTAAATGCCTCTGGTGTAGATACAAGAAAATATTAGAAACATTAAGTTAAAAATACATAATGTGAAAAAATACATTTAAACCATAGTTTTATAGCCACACTTTTGCATCAAAGTAAATGGGTAAAAAATGTAGTAAAAATGTATTTAAAAACTTTAAAAATCCAAATACCTAATTGAAAAGAATTATTTGGTATAATTGGTATTGGACTTGTTGTGCGGGGCGGATATGTATACTTGGCCAAGTGTTTTTCAAATGTTTTTTTAAATGTTTCTATGTTATTTGAAGACCCACATGGGAAATATATTATGTTACATGTAGTTTTACGTTTTGTGTTTGCTTGAAGATGAAGCCTTGGTCTTTGAAACAGCTGTAGCATAGTTCTACAAATTTAGATTACAGGACGGTACGACAGATGCTTAAACCTTATTGTTGTTTAATTGGGATAGTTGTTTTTCTCATATTAACAGAGTTTTTCAAGCCAATGTTTGCCGAGGGCATTGTTGAATAATATAGATAGACAAGGCATTGAATATCACATTAGCAGGGGTTTTGATTTAACAGCAAAGTGCAAAGACTCTAAAAAGAGTAACAAAATTGAAAATTGATAGCCAGTTCGGTACATACTTGTAGTGGATGTTCTGGTTCTGGTAACTAGGGTCCACACTGTAGCCGGGTCTGTAGCCAGAACCGCCAACGGCCCTGGTGGCGGGGACGTCAGGGTCATCCACCTAAGCCAACCGAAATATTTAGTGCTATGTGGTAAATATGATATTGTAACATTACACTTTGTGAATTAATACTGTTAATACTGTAGGAATCAGGTTACTGTCATTTAACCTGATTTAAAATAACACATTTTTGATAGGAGAGAAAATACCAGTTATTATGATACTAGTTAGACAACTTTAAGGAACTCTCACCGTTAAGAAAAAGTAACCGTTCGTTTGATGGCACTACGTCTTTTATGGCGTTTAGCAGCATTAAGTAAGCACCATAGTAATTCACGCGTTTTGTAGTGGCCCTTTTTGGGTTCTCTTTATTGCACTCACTGTTGTAGGGAGTGTTCAGCCCTTCTAGCAGTCGGGCGCTTACCTAAATACCACTAGATGATTTATAAAATAGTAACACCATCAGGGACTAAAACATGGCCTGTTATTATAGATACTTACCAACTTAAGCAGTCAATGTTTAAGCTCGCTTATTAAAATTTACCTAGTCTAGTTAGATATTGATACCACCACTGAGTATACACCTCGTTAAATAGATTTTCTCATGGGGTGAAATTATTAACACGTTCGCTCCCACGCGGGACCCTAATGCCATCCTGATGGATGCGATCGCTCCCAAGCTGCACTGCTTTACAATGTCATTTATTTTTAAGCCAGGACCTGAGCTAGAAATCTGATACTTTTCACAGCACTGCTCGATAGTATAATGTCTTTCGGGACCGCGTGGGTTTTCAATGGGCAGTGCTGCTGCTACGGCGGGGTGACGAAATTATTACTTCTAGGATGGTGATGAGGTTCAAGCAAAAACCTCGCCGCTGTGAACGTGTTAAACAGTTGTAAAATTTGTAGTAAAGCTATTTTCTTGTGATTTCTTAAAACAGGTCCTTTGAGATAGTAATAAGATCAGGTGTATCGACCTTTCCTCTTAGAAACACTAAATATGCTACTAAACAAAAGAGGGAGCATATTTAAAATTCATCGAAGTAGCAATATCAGCATTAGTGAATCATCTGAATCTGAGAACTTGATAACAATGGTAAGAGCAAATAAAATGAGTTGATCCTAGGTGGTTAAATAAGAATATTCAAGGAGTCAACTCTCAAATGTAAATAGCCAACTCAGTAAAACCCCACAACTTCACTCAATGTGGACTCAATGTACGATGTGAATTGTCAAGTTTGGTGAAAGTTGAGTTTTCTAGAGTCAATTTTAATCTCTCCTTTTACTATTGTATGTCGACCGTGTAACATCGGATCTCAGCAACAGTTAACCTGCGGAAAAGCGTTCGTTCGCAAGTAGCCATAGTATATCGCTTTAAATGGCAAAACTATTGATTCAAGAATGTAATATAGTCTCTCAACGAAGGTCGTACTGCAGAAAAATGGTTAAGTTAGCAACAAAACCACATCTACAGACTGTAAATTTGGTGTACCATGATGACTGGAGGTGTCGAGTTTTTCATAGTGTAGGATTATCAATAGTCGAGTTTAAAGGGGTTTTACTGTCAATTGTTACCAACCAAAGTTTCAATAGCAAGGTAAAAAAGTAGCAATAAATTTGGTGTACCATGACGACTGGAGGTGTCGAGTTTTTCAGAGTGTAGGAATAGTCGAGTTTAAAGGGGTTTTACATCTATTGTTACCAACCAAAGTTTCAACAGTAGGTTACCCACCGAGGCCTCGAAGGCGGTTCCACGCACGTACTGCTGAGGCTCGGAGTCCTGCTTGTCATCCAGCTTGTGGTGGTTGCGGACATAGTCGTCCTGGTTGTGGTGGGTCGGGGACACTACATGCTGACTGCCGCCGGCGCCGGACGCCTGCTGACTACTGCCCACCACCACGTGAGTTCCTTGCACCACCTATCACACATTTTAGGATGTATTCAAAATTGGTTTATACAAGTTGCAAAACTGACAGTGGGTACAGTAAACGAAGTTGTCATTTACATGAGATAAGTCTTTTGCTATCCACTATGACAAATCCTATTTCTCTCGTGATATATTTGTGTTCTGGACGCAGGGGGTTGATGTCCTCAAGGTTGGAAACCCCAAGTCGAGGAACATGAGTGGATAGTTGGTTGGTGGGATGGTCAGAGAGCAGAGCACTCCCCCTGTTTGGACCCCCATACACGTAATGATCGGTCTGACTGATCCCTCTGAACAGTCCCTGTCAAACCGACCGAATGTTACGTTTATGGCATGCAATTGCCCTCAGGACGAATTTGGAATGAAGACAACTGATGGGAAATCTCCTCAGTCCGGCCAGCCTCCGTCATCAGACCGATCGTTGCTTGTTTGGGGTCGCTTCCAATCGGCCGATGACGGAAGGCCTAATAACGGGGCCCTCGTCCGTAGTTCATTGTGCATTTACAAAACTATGCATTTCAAAAAGGGAAACCAAACCTCGAATACAAAGTTATATGATAGAGTATACCATGGTACTAACCTCGGCTCCCAGAATCTCCTGTACGGCGAGTACATAGAGGTAGATGAGGATGATAAAGGTGGCGGAAGCTCGCCACACTGCTGGCTTCATCACTACCTTCGACCTGCACAACAATATAAAACACATCAATATAGAACATGTCTTGCGCCTTTGACCTGATTTATGCAAAGTCTTGACGTGAAAGTGTATTAGTTACCTATCATTTAATAAATATCAGAATGTGGAAAACCCCTTATTTATTGTATTTTTTATTTCATACGTATGAAAATATAAAATATACTTCTATCATATTTTACGTGATGAAATCAAAATACCCAAAAAATTATTAAACTTTATACAAATTATAGGTACGCAATGAGTAATACTAGCATTTTTATAAGATAAACAATCAATACACATTTCTATATAAGAAAAAAAGGCGATTGACAAAAAACTTTGTTTTGTTCATTGAATCTGTGTAATTTTATCTTAAAGAACCGGTTGGCAATGTTTGCAGTTTCTCATGCAGCACTCATTATCTTTTATCACTTTTATATTTAGGGCAAATATGTTTGGCATTGTCTCTTATTTATTTATTTATTCGAGCCACCTACATACAATTTTATATCTTTTAAGGTGTAATATACATTAAATAAGCTCACTGAGAAACACTATAGGAATTTCACATTCAGTTAATTCTTCTTGTTTAACTTTCATAATTTAATCTTCTTTACTAATGTACTCTTCTAATGAATAAAGGGATTTCGAAATAAGATATTCTTTCAGCTTTCGGTAAAAACTCTTATTATTTTCTGAACAGGAAAGACACCATGATCTCGAACATTAAGTCAAAATTTTTGGAAAGGGTGTGGTACTAAATTCAGGAAATGATTGTTAATATTTTTGTTGGATGGTTATTTTTTCTTCCTAAAAAAACTGCAAAACAAGACACATCATACACGTTATGATTTTCAGATATAAAATTTATTCTTAAAAAACATATACCTCATATAACCACATTGGCTCCAAATGTTATAATAAATGGTTTTGAAAAATAAATTATATCAATTATCAACTGCAAATTTTTACAATGAAGCCAATTAAAAATTTTATGAATCATCTAAATTTTGAATACACTAAAAATTTAATAAAGGTTAGACCTAAAAAAATAATAAATAGATTATCAATCATATGATGTTAGTGATTATTTCAAATTGTTGGTCCAAATAATCAGGGCCGCCGAGAGAATTTTTTTGGGCCGGGGCAGAGTTTCGGTGTGAGGCCCCCACCACTCGGCCCATCCCTGCCCAGCTTCTGTGTTAGAAACAGATGAAATATACACATTTTTATTTCTTTATATATTTATTTTTTTATTAATGCACACAATATGCTTTTATTCTCTTACGCTCCTTTCACACATCACGGTTTTAGCCGTGCGGGAAAAACCACACGATTTAAAAATCGTCCAAACACCGTACAAGTAATTGGCAGCCGGTCAAAAACCGTTGCCGTGCCTGTGTGAAAGTTCTCATAAGATTCTGTTGGAATGTCCGCCGTGCGATTTTTTGCCGTACGGGCAAAACCGTGATGTGTGAAAGGGGCGTTAGTGATTCATAAATATTTAATTTTTATTATTGTAAGATATAGATGGAAAATGTATTTAGATATCCAGTAGGCCTATATGAAATATTTTATCAAACCTGAACTTTGGCTGGGTCTGAGAGTCCTTATTGGAGAGCTACTACATAGTTTTAGGCCTACGTATTTTTAAATGGCTAAGCTTATATTCATACCTTCATATTTGTAAAGTTTTAGCGAATGTCCATGTAGGGACATATATTTTCATGTATATGTATATCCGGTATCTAAATATTATATACAACATAATCAAAAAGGAAAAAACATTTACCAGCTATAAAAGTTTATATTTCAAATAAATACATCGTTTTCAAAACGCTGGTAATAAATGGTTAAGAACAATCAAAACAAACTAATGTTGGTAAAATATTTACATGTATGTATATGTATTTATATGTATGTATGTAAATATCCCCATCGCAGCAGACCTGCGTACTCAGCGTATTTCCAATGGAATTTAGTATTTTTTATTTTCCTTCTTTGGGTTTGAGGATGAAGGTTTGCTGCCATGGTTCTGTTCAAATAGACTCAAATAGGCTGTTCAAGCATCAAATAGACAACAATTCCTTCCCAGTGCATAAATTGTACATGCTATAGGTACTGTACATCTAAATTGTATCAAATTCTGGTATTTTTCTTTTCCCCATAAATCCCATGGATGGAGTATATAAGTTTGCCGCCATATAGGTGTTGTAAGCCACATCACAATGGAACTTTGCTTTAATTTTAATCTATTCTAAGAGATTCGGTGTTACGAAGCCCTTCCCTACAGGATTCTTGAATCTTTAATCTATTTCCGATGCAAAACCATGACCAGAAGCTGATAAATGTGTTTATTCACAATAGCCGCCTAACAAGTTACGCCTAACTGATTTGAATACCAGCTCTCTCATGAATGGAATCAAGACTTGTCATCTGGAAATCCTCCCGCACGTGTTCTTGAGCATCCTCAACCAGACGGTCGTTCGCGCTTTCTTGTTCGCCGGCGGAACGAGCGAAAGAGAAAGCAGCGGAGGAAAGAGACCAGACGAAGACAAGAGGGAAAGGGCATTCAACCGCCGTCACACTCCCGGAGGACGAGACAGTTGGCCATTCTTGTCGCGTGGTTGGCAACACTGCTCCGATAAACACGAATAATGACGGTGGAAAGTTGGCACACGTGATATTGGTCATGGACGGCGTAGTGAAGATTACTTACAACGACAATGCAGAATAGGAATCCACTATTATAGGAGCACCCCTTGACAATATAGGTATTGTTCAAAGACAAATAACATGTAAAATTGAGGAAATAAATCAATTGAATATTTTAAACAACCAATAGTGCATGTTTTAAAATTAAAAGTGTATATAGCCGCGATTTTTGTGCTAAGACTTGCAAATGAATGAATAATTGTAGTAGAGACTGCCGGTCATTATTAATCAACATAAACTGCGGGGATCGGATTTGAAATTTATTTGAATTTTTTTATTTTTATAAATTTTATATAACATGTAAGAAAAAAATTCAAAAGCCTACAAAATATCGTGGGATACCCTACATTGATATCTATAGGCTTGCGGTACATCATAGATCTAAAAATTAATTTATTTAAGTGATTATTATAATAATTTGATTTCGTTTATTGGTATTTATGGTGTCGATTTTTTAGAAGCAAATCATGTATAAGTGCATTGTGGTACACATTGATTATCAAAAGTAATATGGTAATAGCATTGACTATGTACGCCAACGTGAGTGTACATATTCAATGGTATAGTAAGCTGTGCATGTTTTGGGGAATAATTCATTTTCATAACATCTAATATGATTTTTCTACTAAAGTCTAAGTAAAGTCTTAAAGCGAGCCGCTATTCAATTTAAAACTTCAAGCTTCTGAGGTAGTGAATTCGTTCGTTATCGCTGATACTAAGCGAATATTGGACATATTGGTTATGTTCAGTAGTAAATTGTTACAGTCATGAACGGGATGTTTTATGTTTTTCACACCATATTGTATAGAGCAAGACCGTGTCGAGTCATTGATTTTCACTAGGTAAACTGAAATTAATTTTATTGAACAAATAAACCAACTGGCGAGCTAAACTTAGAATAGGACTAATATTTTATCTGTGTAAGAATCTATGTAGATAAAAGTAGAAAAAGGTTTCTGTTCATCACTTAAAAAATGGTAGGCTTTATACCTTTAGTGAAATAAACGAATTAAATTTAAAATATAGGTTATGTATACCTAAGCGAATTTGTCAGATTTACCAAATTAACGATCATATTTAATCATCGAATTTGCCTTGTATAATGAGAATACGCTATACGGTACCAATGTAGGTATGCATACAGCATTGACGGTACTGTATAGACAGTATACAGGCCTAAGCAAGCTTTGATGAAATCAGCAAAATTATCATAAGCAATCAAAACAACGCGGTATGATCAATTTATTCGCTTTTCAAGTTTTTAGCGAATTTCCCATAGGGAATAAGCTATTACCGTAGGTCTCATGGTAAGACCTAAGCCCGGGACCATGTTACTTTTTCGTTTTTAGGTGCCCAGAGACCAAAAATAATAGTCATTAAAAATTATATATATATATATATATATATATATGTATATATATATATATATGTATATACATATATGTGTATATGTATGTGTCCCTAGACACGATAACTCTCGTAAAAATGGTCCAATCGACACCAAATTTGGTAGAGATGTGTAATCCTACGTTTATTCGGATGAGTTCGAAAACCAGACATATCGACCTACCGGAAGGGGTTGTTTTGGGGGGTTTTGTACCCCAAAAATGGATTTTTTGCATTTTTCATATGTAAATTTTAAATATTTTAAATTTTTATTTTGACCATTGGATTTAGCTCAAAAAAACACACAATTTAGTATTTTAAAGCTTTGCTCTATCTCCATTGGTTACCGAGATATTACAAAGTCTAAAGACAGTACATTGTCTTTTAGGGCTCCAATGTTAATCTTATGGAGAATAAGGATGTGTTAATATTTCACTTATTAACCAATATTTTTGGATGAAATTTGGTATTTAGCTTCATTTGGTTGAGATTCATCCATTTAAGGTAAAAAATCTTGGTTTTTGTACTTATCATGGCAGCAAACCTGCATAATCTTTTCCCATGTTAATCATATGGAGAATAGGCAAACTCTTTTATTTATGGACAGATATTGATGAAACTTACTATATGTCTTTATATGGTCGAAATAAGTTTTTTCTATGCTAAAAACCTACTTTTAGTGTCCCCCATGGCAGCATACCTGCATACTCTTTCCCTATATTTATCTTAAGGAGAATAGACATTTATTTCCCTATTTATGAGCACGTGATGAAATTTTGTTTACAAGTTTAGCTGGTCAAAATTAATATTACTAATTTGGAAATTCGCTGAGTACGCAGGTCTGCTGCGACGGGAGGTATTTGTCTTAAGGTGAAACTAAAATTGACATTAGTAGAAGGAAATAGCCGCTCCTGGCGCAGGTCAAGGTCAGCGGTTGTAATTGGCAGGTGTGTGTTGTTGATTTGGGGGTTTTTTGGGGGGTTTGGGGAGGGGTTGGTAAGTGTGTCAAGGTCATTCGGAGGGGGTTTTAAAAAAGGTGGGGAGTGTGGGGACGAGTGGGGCGGGCGGGAGGGGATGGGGGGGGTGCGGGGCTGTGGGAATTAATAATTTATTTTAGGAAAGCCAAGTAGAAGTTTTATTTGAAGTGGTGTCGAAGCGATGTTTGGCGGTGACGGTCTGGTAAATGCCGATGGTGATGGCGATGAGCAGATAGAGGCATACCAACCACAGTACGCATTTGAAGAGCTTTAACAGCCGGATCATTTCTTCCTGATTCTGTGCTTCCAATTGTATTCTGTTAATTTCGAGTTTTAATTTATCGTCTTCCAATTGTGATGTGATTGAAAAGCCGTCCATCATGTTTGTGTACAGGTTAGAGAGGAGCGGTGTAGATGGTGTAAAAGTAGGCGATGGAATGAGGAGAGCAAATAAGGGGAGGATATATATATTTAATGTAAAGTGGTGGGGAATTGAAAAAGAATATTTCTGTAGGACTAGCTTTCATCATCTGGTGTCGAATCGTGGGCGGATGAAGGACTGTTGTTTGGCATTTCTAATTCTTCAACATTATCGCTTTCCATCCTTTCACACTCTGGACAATTGTAGGTAATTTCAACAGTAATAGTAACCGTGTTGTTTGGTGTGTTTACAACATCGGTTAAAGTTTGAAAAATATCCTGTAAATCTTGTTGCGATGTTACTGCAAAAGTAGTAGTATTTTTTGCTAATCGAGGCTGGCTCATCGTTCGGCGGTAGGCAAACAAATGGTGAGCGACGGTAAGGCGGTCGCTTATATGGAAACGGGGAATAGTGGTGGGGGGAAGAAAAGAAGTGGGGGTAATCCAAAACGAGAAGCGAGAGAACTTCGGTTACCGCAGTTCGCCGCGAAACGCCGTTCGGGTAGGTTGTGGGAAGTGTATATAGAAATAAAATAATAATAGCATTAATATAGAATAGAAATACCAATCACTTTTGTAAATTAAATACTAAGTTTATTTATAATTTGAATTTGATTGTCTTGTTCCTCGCTGTTTAATTCAATAATTGTAATACCATAAGTTGGTTCTTCTTCTTCCCCTGCACTGTTGGAAGATGATGATGATGATGATGAAAATATTCTGGTAGGATCCACATATTTTACTTTGATGTTGATCCATTTCAAAGGATACCTATCCATAAGTGTGAGTAAGTTGTGAAATAGAGTTTCCATCTCATCTCTTTCGGTAATTAAATGTTCAAAAGAAATGAATCTGTCACCCATGTTGGTGTTAGTCCAAGCAATGTAGTGTAAATGAGAAGCATGTTAAAGGGTATGTAGAATATATATTGTAAATCTCAAGGTCAACCAAATGAAATTTTAAAAAAAAGCTGCAGTCAGTGACTACAGCTATACATCTGAAGCTTGAATAGGATCAGAAGACCAATCTGATCTATATTTGCACAAATGTTTGATGCATGTACAAAAGTCGTCTTTATAATATGCATCACACTTTCGGCAATTAAAAAGTCTTTCTGGGTGAAATTTGAAACATCTCTGGGGACAGCAAGTGTGGAAGTATCTTGATTTATAAATTTTGAAGGTTTGCAATTCTGGTGGTGGTAGTTGTTTTGTTTTGCATTTGCAGTAACAGGATCCGAAGAATTCACATTTTCTACAAGCTAATCCGTCTACCATCCATCTTCCTATATCGGTACATTTTTGTTCACAACAGTAGCGTGGTTTGTAGTCTTCTTTTTTCTTTTCCATGTTGACGTTTCTAAGTGGAGTTGGGAAATGAAGGTGTATAGTATAGAATAGAGAGTTTTATTAAAAGAAAAAAGTGGTGGGGGTAATTTCAAGGTCAACCAAATGGAGTTTTAAAAAAGAATGGGGTACAAATATTAAAAAGTTGCACACTTAAGATATAGGTTCGTCTTTTTTTTCTTCTTTCTCTTTTTTAATATTTACTTCATGTTCTTGTTTTTTTGCTCTAGCCATTGCGACGAGATCTTCAGTGGATAGTGGATGTACTTCTGGAAATTTTAGAATTAACTTTGGTTGGAAGCCTTCTTTAGTTAATACATTAAGATCGGAGCTCATCTCTTCTACCGTTTGATAGTCCTTTCCAAATATTTTACCATTAAATTCAATCATCATTCGGTACAGCATAGTAGTTGTAGTTGTTATCGCTGCGGTTGTCAAAAAGCAAATGATGATTTAGTCTGGGTTGAATAGCCTTTTTATAGCGAAGCCTCAAGTTGATGGAGTATTGTTATTGTAATTCAACATTAGTAGTATTTGTGGAATTTAACATTATTTTGAGTAGAAGGGCTAGATGTTGTTGCCGTTTGTGTAGAAAAGTACACTTCATCATCGCAGTAGTTTTGTTTTGAAAACATCTTCTTATTTGTAACGTAAACATCGGCATTTAAGTGATAACCGCCTGCAAGAAGTACTCGCAATTCATTAGTGAAATTGTCGAGTTGTTCAAAAGTTGTGATGGTGGAGGTATCGTATGATGCGCATTTGATTTTGAGAGACATGTTGTTGTTTAAATAATTGGACAACCAAGGGAGATGTGTACAGCACGGAAGTCAATTGTAGACTGAGGAAATCCCCTTGAAAATTACTTCATTTATATAGTTTTTGTAACTAGGTCAAGGTCATCTAAAATTATTTTTTTAAAAAGCAATATATCACCATGTGCAAAGACACATAGTGATATATTGCTTTTTATTTTTTTTTTATTTTTTCATCTTTATTTATTTTCAAAATAATTCACAAAGGTGTACAAAAGTATTACAAAAAATAAATTAGTTGTTGGCAGTAGGCATGACGTGAAGTGTAAGTTCCGTTGAATTGCTTCCACTTGGACCGTGGGATGCCAAGTACAGAGAGCCGGGGTGGATAAGGCGTAGATCTTCGTTTTGCAGGAGGTGCACGAAGCGCTTAGGAAGAAATGTTTGAAATTTTGGTTCATCACCGGGCGTGTAGGGCGCTTCACTCAGTGTAACGTTGATGGCGTCCCCAACACTAGTTTCCATCTTCTTAATGGTGTGGATAACATAATGTTTTTCTTCTTTTAATTCTGAACATCTTTTAGTCGGTAAGACGGTAGATTTTGAATGTTTGTTAAATTGATCGACAAGAGATTGTAAAAATGTTTGTGACGTCATCTTTACTTTTTCTTCTTCTTATTTATTGTTAATATTATTCTTAGTCTTGCGAATCTGTGTGGGAGGTGTTGACTGTTCGGAGGCTAGAGTAATACTCATGCTGGGTCATGGTTGCGTTGTCGCTTTTATATCCTTCCCACCCCCCACCATTCTGTTGTAGATATGCATTCAAACGATAAGCGTTCTTTAAAGCGCATTGGGACTGCCGATGTTTAAAGTTTTTGGTAGAGATACAAATGTTGGCAAAGTGACACTGAAAATCTCTATCCACTTGCACATTTATCACTTCATGGTTTGTAAATGCTTGTATCCAAGCGGTTTTCTCCAATCCCTTTGTGTAGATAATTTTAAATTCCTTACAGTAATGATTCATAATGTGCGGCACCATACTGTAGTGGATAAAACCTTCATCCCATCTCAGGTTGTGAAAATGTTTCATCAACCATTTGTTTGTCACTCTTGCTTTAGTAGTTAATCTGTTGAACGGTATAGGAGGTTGGAATAAATAGTGATAAACGACAGATGTGTTCATGTCTAGAATAACTAACTCTTTAATGATAAAATGTCCGTCGTTACCGCGAAACGCTTGAAATTCAATTATACCTCGTTTTACCTCCATTATTTGGTATTGGTTTGAAAATGAAACTTGTTTATTCATGACAAAGGTCGGTATGGGACTGTTTGTAAAATTATGGAGGGCGTCTTTTTATACTGCGGGTTGGTTGCTGCAAGATGCTTCTTCATTCATTTCTTGTGCTTCTTCATCTATACCGAAGTTAGTCTGATAGTTGTGCAACTGTCTCCACATATCAACTTCGTGAGGTATTCTATTGAAAATGGAAGTATCTACGGGACCGTATAGGATTGGTACATATGGTTGTCTATCCAATGTATCGGTTAAATATTCTTTTATGATTGCGCTTGAAAATATTAGTTGTTTTAGATATCTTGTGATAGGACCTGTAGCACAGCTGAGGGTGTAGAATTCATCTTTTGTAAGGTGTATTTTTATGTCATGTTTAGTTAAATCTCTAAAACGAACAATTTGTCCTCCCCGATGTTTTACTATATCGATTTCAATATTTGATTCTAGCAAACTTAATTTCGTTCTTCTTCCATATGTATTGTTACTTAAATAACATTCTAAAAGATGTATATGCTTCATAAACGATTCCCAGGAAATTTCAGAGAAAAACACCATTTTAGATCCATGATTCAAAATAATAGTTGGTGAATACTCCAATGATTTTATTACTCCGGCAGATACGCTTTTTGTCATACATGATGAGATGGGATAGTAGATTCTAAGAAATACCTCTGTTAAAATATTGGTGGAAATAATGTCATCGACTTTTCTTTTTTTAATTCCTTTTTCAACTTCCTCTTCTCTTTTCTTATGTTTAAACTTGAGGAACTCATCCATTTCTTGTTCAATTTGTTTTTCTATATCGGAACTGTTGTCGGCTATAAGCGGTGTAGTTTCTTCTTCGTTAGTATTTGCATTAAGTGAACTCATTTTGCTAACGATGTTTCCCATAGGATGGTCAAACAAATAATGAAATTTCTACTTCGTTTTCCTCCTTTTATAACAATCGCCCCCACCTAAAAACCGTTTTTTATAACACATTTTTAACTATTCCAGTTAGTGGAGTGTACGTTACTATTTTGTCATGTAAAATGAGACAATATGCCGAAGTACCTTCTGGTATTTTATCTTCAAATTCCATTTCAATTTTTATATCCACACTTGACGATTTTACTGATTCATTTTGCTTTGAGCAATCGATAACGATTATTGGGGCTTTTGAATAATACTGTTCAGGTGATAACAGTGGTGTATTAGTTTTTCCATAATATGACGATTGAAATCTTGCATACATATCATATAAGATGGAATAACGCTTTTTGCTAAACATGACATTTAAATTGTCATAAGGAAAGAATTGAGAGTTTAGAAACACTTTGCAATTCTTTATATTGCAATGGTCAAATTGACCTGCGTGTGCGGTTATAACATCTTTTCGATTGGTTTGAAAACCTAGTATTATGTACCTTGCTCGTTCCAAATAAGTAGATGTTTTAACAGTCCATGTTTGTCGTTCTGTTTGAGGTAATATGGGGTATTCATGGAATTCCCAACTTCTAAAAGGCATTACAATATCACGGTCAGATTTTAACTTTCTTAACAATACGATTCTATGTTCATCGGCTAATCTTACATGAGGTACTCTCCACACGATTTTATTTAATTGTAGCTGCCATTCTAGTTTACTTTCTTCAGTGCCACTTGCTGCTAATATTAAGTCCTTGTTAGTTGAAGATCTGAGTAATACCAATTCTTGTTTGACATTTATTATTATTCTCTTGTAATCTTCAGCGAATCCCAAAAGCAATCGTAAAGGTATGTGAAAATCAAAATGACCATTGGAATTTGGTGTTATGCTGTCTTTATCGGGGGTAACCCATCCGGCGGTGACTATTGAATTCTTTTCATGGGGTGTTAATGATGTTAATCCTTTTAGTGTTGTTGTTATACCAACCTTTTTTGTTGAATCAACTGTCACTCCTGATATTTCATATCTTATTTCGTCAAAAAGATATGCCATTGGGTTATTTATAAAAGGAACAGATGAACCGGTTTTTCCATCCAATTTTAATACTTGTCCCTCAATATATAAATAACTCTCACAGGGTAATGTGTAAATATCTTGTTGTTGAATGGGAATCCTTATTTCATCATTATTGTTTAATTTTGATGAAGTGTAAGGGTTGTGTGTGTGATATTCCTTCTCCCATAGGGTTTCGTCGAACGTCGGTCCTTGAGATATATCCAGAATGTCCATCGTAATTTAGTTTTAACCCAATTTTTTGTAGGAAATGTATGTTGTCCGGTGTTAACTCGTCCAATGTTGAAGAGCTACTGAGCTCCCGGCTTTTCCGTTGTGGTTTAAATGTTAATCCCATGTTATACTTAAGTTACCGCTTTTATGTGTAACCGTATTGTAATTGTTTCTTTTCTAAAGTCAACACTATTACCGTCCTGATCTGATATGTTCAGTACGATGTCTGAAATAAAACTGGTGTTTAATGGTAGGTATATAAGGTTTTGTGGCTTCTCAACTATTTTAAAACCAGGAGCAACTGTTGGATAAAATGTATGTAAAATATGTTGGTTTACCCCATCTCTATACGATCCGTGTATAATATTGCATGTTATATCAATACTATTAACCTTTAATATTGTTACTGTGGTATCACCGGTATGAGTAGTTCCGGGATCTAAGATTTTTCTTTTCTTATCTGAAAATCCGAGTAAACTACCGATTGAATTTTCTAAACTTAAATCTATATAATATTTTGAGGTAATTTCCGCTTTTAAAGTATTGTTGTTTCCTTTTATACAGATATTTTCTTCTCCTAGCTGCTTCTGTAATAGCTGGTTTATATCATCTATTTCATATGCTCCCGTAGACAAGGTTATTATTTTTAATTCTGAATAATTTCCTTTTTCATCTTTACTTTCATAATAATGTAGTAAATTGTTTTTACCCTCTGTAATGTTGGGAATCGAATTGTACGTAGTGAAATCTAATAATGCCGCTTCCCATAATCTATCTTTAGATAGACGCAATGCTGGGAAAAGAGTACTTTTTAATGTAGATGAATTTCCGCTCAGTGACACTGTGTACGATGACATCTTAAAGCTGACTGACACTTTTTGCTAAAAACTCCAAACATAAATGTCCGCATATTTCTGTATTGTTAGGTTGTTCTCTTTTATAATTGTAAAATATATTCTTAGAGTTTCTAAAATAGTGTTGAAGTTCTTTAGGTGGTGGTAGATTGCCAAAACTGTCAAAATAATAAACGCTTTGTCCGAGTTTTTTATAGCATACCCAATGAGTTCCTGGACCATAGGAGGAATCTAAATTTACTATTCCAGTTTCATTTTTCCATATGTTTTTTGGTAATGCGTCTTTCATAAAAACTCCCCTAAAAAATGGTATCTTCAAACATTTTACATAATTTGATAATTGATGATTTGTTAAGGCTTTATTTGGAATTATCAATTGATTTTTCTTATTTAGTACACACGGTACGGTCTTAGGTATAGACCTGCTCCGTTTTTTACCATTGACCAAACGGAAGTCTTCTTTGTCTTTGTTTTACGAGTTCTACGACGTCTCTTTTTAATGTTTCCACCTCTTTTAGGAGCTCTTTTCTTTGCAGGTCTTCCTCTTCGACGTTTTCCGCCACCAAATTTTGTTTTCGCCTTCATAGCTGTAGTTACTGCCCAAGCGGCTGCTTTTTCTGCAATACTTGCGTCACTTGATTTAACTCTTTGCCAAGCTTTTTCCGCTAGCACTCTATCTGCTATTGATCTATTTGTTGAATCAGCAAACTTGGAATATGCTATATCGTGTTCTTTGCAAGCTTGATCCAATTTATTAATTCCTGGATCCCCTCTTGCTAAACGTTTTGCCAATTTAGTTCCGGGTCCGCAATATTGATAACCTCCTGGCAGATGAAATTCGTATGGTAGAGCGTCTATTGCCCGATTTACAACAGCACCAACAGGAATTCGTTTGAGAAGGGATAACGCAGCTGATGTTATACCAAGTCCTTTCTTGCCGCTGACTTGACGACGACTGAGCGGTGCGATCTTCATTATGTTGTTTTATATATAACCGGTGTGTTTACTCAACGAGATGCTTTATATAAATGAATAACTTATGCACAATTTTTATATTTAAATAATTAATTATTCAAATTAATTATATACTGATTTATGATTCTATTTTTAATCCAAGCTTCTCGTTCATCGGGTTGAATTATCACATGACTTGTTGTACTAGCTATATGATTGTGGGTATCAATAAGTAAATTGCCCACTATTCTTATTAAACAATCTAAAGTTACAGCATCTTTCGGATGTTGAGGATCGTGTAACTGCATAATACGTTTATCATTACACGTGTAAGCGGTTGAATCATTTTTTGATGTTGTTATAACTTGTCCAATAGTAGCAGCATCATTAAAATCTTCACCTGGTGAAATATTAATTATTTTCTTCATTTTAGCATCAAATTTGGTTCCATTGCGTTTATCCCAAGTTATTGTTTGTTTCACTGTAACACAATCATTTTCTTCATAACCAGGCATTATATTTTTTATTCTTCTATTATGACCTTCATATGTGCCTAATAAAGGACCGCCCGCAATTAATGTTTGTGCCATTAAAGGTACATCCGAACTTTTTTGACCAAATCTTCCATTTGTTATTCTTTTACCTCCCGCATCCCATTTATCATTACTTCCTTGCATTAAATCAAATTTTTCATTTCCATGTATAAATGTATTTCCTCGCCTTAGCACAGCATCTTCATGTTTTACAAAATTTGATGTTTCCTTTTTTAATTCTTTAGATAATTGTTCCATAGTAACAGCGTCTTTTGGTTGAGAACCAAATTTTACATTTGACAATGCTTTTCCATGACAATCTATTTCATCAGCATCTTGTAAAATACAGTTGTCCTTGATGTATTTCAGGTTTACAGCATCACCGTCTTCCTTTGGGTATCCAATGTCATTTATAATAAACTTATAAAAAGAAAATCCTCGTTGAGTCTTTTCCGGTATTATAGAATGTAAATATTCTTTATTAACTGAATCTTTATCATTTTTTGGATTTGCCACATTGGTTATCCTATAATTTCCAGCATCATATGTTTGTCCATCTTTTAAATTGTTACCCCACTGCAATTTTAAAGTGTTTGAAAGTTCAGATGATAAATACTCTTTAGTAATTGCATCAGAACTGTCAGTTGGTTTACCAACATTAATTATTCTATGTGATTTAACATCGTAAGTATCCTTAAGTAATTTTAATGATGTTGAAGTAGCTTCTTTTACCGTCTTTAAATTTGCTCCATCAGTATCTTCTTCTGGATCTTTAACTAGTTTTAAACGTTTATTACTTATGTTATAGTCACCTTCAGGTGTTTGCGGCAGTCCACTTCTTTTTCTGTCTTCTCCAACTTGCACTCCTAACGCGGAGTACCGTCCAAACTTGTCGACGCTCATGTTAAAAATGATACATTATATGCTTGCCATTCTTTTATATCTGCGGACAATTATACGACGACACCTCGACTTCTGAGTTCATCAACTAGAGCTACCCATTCATTATTTAAACCTGTATGACCAGCTTCCATAGCTTCATGTAATAGTCTCATTCTGTCAACTAATTTATTAATGTCTTTGTAATAAATTACATTGGTATTGTACAGATTTTTCATTAGTCCTTTGCCAGATGTTGAAGTATCTCCTTTAATCTTTTTACTATGTTGTTCAAGAAGTGATAAATCCATAAGTGATAAAGATTTTCTTTTTAGCGGTTGTTTTACTGCTGGTGCGGTACGTAATGTTGGTAGTTTTCGTGGGGGAAACAACTTTTTTATAACAATGTTATATTTTGTTGCGCGTGAACGATTAATTATTGCATCCTTTGAGTAATTCCTTTTATGTGCATTAGTATTTTGTAAAATTTCCTTAAAAGTATTTAAATCTTTGGTCGAATATCTCAATGGTATGTTTTTAAAAATTAATTCATATAATCCTTTTGTTCCCTTATATTTATGCTCACCAATAATGATATAATCGTCTTCAGTTATTTTAAGTTTTGAATCACCTATTTTCAATTCATTCCCATCAATTCTTGCTCCGTATACGTGTGATTTACTTAAATTAGGGTTTGATTTTATATCATGTAGCATTTTCAATATATATTTTCTTCCCAGAGGTCCGTGTTGTAATATATCGCTACTCAATTGTGTTAAATTTGGAATAGATTGTTCTGCTTCAGGTATTGGCTGTTCTTCTTCCTTTTCAACAATAGGTTCTTCTTCTTTTGTTTCTTCTTGGTCACTAGCGCTTGTATATGAATCATCATTGTCTTCCTTTTTTAATGCTTGTACTTCTTGTTTAGAAACTGGTAGTAAAACATCTCCTTCGTAACGAGGTTTACTAATGGTTTCTGATATTTGTTTTAAAGGTTCTGTAATAGGTTTAAATGTAGTCTCTAAAAATTCTTCTCTTTCGCTTATACCCATCCTTAATGCACGGTTTTTAATCCTAATAGAATCACTGAGTGATTTTATTTTTTTCAATAGTTTTTCTTGATTTACCATGTTTACACTATGAAGTCTCATTCATTACTAGACACACCGCTATTCATTTAATAGATTAATACAAATTTATCTAACCCTATTCGATACCTTCCATCTTTTATAGCTTCATCTTTCATAATAACAAGAAATCCATACTTTTCAGCCCATGCTTTGCCGCACATCTCTTTAAATTTATCAAATGTCATGTCGGCATTCACATGATCGTTATATATATGTTTCAAATTTGTTTCATCCTGCTTGAATATTATCAACAAATTTGCATTATCTCTTATAAGTTGTTTTGGAATTTTACTATAGGTTTGACCAATGTAAATACTGTCAATATTATGATGTCTCCCCATTGCGAAATAACTTCTTATTGTATCATGATTCTCACATGACACATCGTCAAATATAAATATAGAAAATGGTTTAGCTTCACTTGGTTGCATAATAGTTTCACTAGCATTAAACTTGTAGAAATTTACTTCTGGCACACTTGCTAATACCTTATCTAACAACTGGTATTTAGGTTGTTGCAAAGATTTTGAGAAAATGTATATGTTATTAAAACGTAGCCCTTTTGGATTAGTTATAAGGTTAAAAACAACATTTGTTTTTCCACAATTAGAAGGGCCAGTTATTAAACATCTTATAGAGTTTGGTAGTAATTCACCATGTTTACCATGGTTTAAATTGTTATTATCCACTGTCAATTCATCTATATTATTAATATTAAATCGTTCTTTTTGCTGTACAATATCCATCTTGTTTAAAGGTTAAACACATAATGAGTTATTAAAGTATTACACCAAGTCTTTTGTAGGAATCCAAGAATCTTCACTCCTATCAAATCCCAACCAACGGACTTTAACTTTATCCTTTTTTCTTTGTAAAATTTTTTCAACAAGATATACATCACCTACTGTCGATTTTAATAATTCATGACCATAGAATCCGCCTTGAAGTAGTTCACCTTTGTTATCCTTTAAAATGTAGGTTTCTGGTATTGTCGGCTGCACTTTGTAGATTGTAAATATTTCGTTAGTCCAATTTGGTAAATATCTTTTACTAAAAACTCCTTTATATTTACTTATACGTACTTTGTCGTTAATTTTAAACTTTTTAGGTCTTAATTTTTCAATTTTAGGAGAAGTATTTTTCTTAATACGCTCCAAAACAAGCTTAGCATTATTGATATTTACTTCAATAGGTTTCATACCGATAGTGCGATGAAACTTGTTATTGTATTCTTTTATAAGTTTCGGTAATATATCGTACCACACGTACGATCCTCGTTTAGAAAATGTTTTATACATTGCTCCTTTTAATGTTCTATTGAATCGTTCAATTATGGAAGCTTTTACTTCCGAATTTGTAGAATAATGATTTATGTTATATTTTTTCATTAATGCTGTAAATTCTTTGTTAAAATATTCTTTTCCATCATCAGTTTGTAAATGTTTTATGACAAATTTATTTTTCTTTATAGCTGCTTCCATAGCTTTTGTTACACTTTTCCCAGTCTTATCCTTGAGTGGTATAGCGTCAGCAAGCTTACTAAAACAATCTATAATTGCCAATATATATTTAAATCCCTTATTTAATTTACTATGCGGTATCATCTCAATGAGATCGGCTTGGTAAAGATCGTTCCTTCCTTTAATAATTGTATTTCTTCTTGGAAACTTTCTTCTTGCCGGCTTATGAAGTTCGTTTACAATTTTATCCTTTAATCCTTCCATCTTCAGATGTTGTTTGTACACCGCTTGAGAAAATACTAATCCTCAAAATGGCTTATCACCTTTTATATTATTAACAAATATGGGTCAAGGCCATATTATATTTGTGTAAAAAAGAGGGAACATGGCATTGAACTTGCCATGCTCCCTTTTTTTTACGGAAAGGAAAAGGAAACAGGTGAAAGGACGAAGAATAGGTTTTATTGGTCGATAGGAGTTAAAGAATAATGTCCAAAAGGTAGAGTGTGTATATTGTCTTCCCGGATATGTCTCTTGTCATCCTTGTAGCTGAGTCCCCACTTAGTTTGCTTGACACTGTAGACTTGATGATTAAAGCTTCTTATTGTATTAAAAGTTGCAGTTGTTTCCATGCTTTCAAATAAACATCTTTTAAAATGTTCAAACTGTACATTCTTCTTTAAATATGATGTTTTTATACCTTTTGCCTTCTTTACAACTTGATGTTCTTCTTTTTCACTAATGTACAATTGAAAAGAGTACAGTTTGGACATTAATGCCACAATTTCTTCCATAGGTGCACCATTTGTTTCATCTTTGAATTTTCCTAAAACCTTCTTGTTTATTCCATTGTCGTAATTGGGGTGATGTTGTGGGTAGTCAGAAAAATCAAAGTCATTTTTATAAACAAATGTGCGTAAATCTTTATACATATCATTGGTTATAATCCAATAGATGAATGCATCGGTATCCATGTATGCTATTCCAATATTATCTCTACCATAAAATTTCACCATTTTATTATAATGAAAATCATACATGTGAGTTTTTGATATGTCTAAAATGGACATTCCAACATATATGGGTCGATCCATCTTAATTGAAATTTTATTCATAGAAACGGCTACAAGGTTTTCATTAATAATTATAGAAGATGCAAAGTTTGGTTTTTGCACCAATTTCTGTAATTTTGTTGGATCAACAACCAATCTTAAGTCTTTGTGATTTCTTTTGTTTTCTAATGTTTTACCGAATATCGCATTGTTCATTAATTTAAAGAAATCTTTTTGAAAATTGGATGTTGCTGCAGTTCTTCTTCTTGTGTTGTTATCTATATAAGATTTTAACCAACAGGATTGTGAAAATTGCAGTACTTTATTAATTTTCGTAATTTTTAATCCCATCTCTAGCGCTTGCTGTACTGTCCAATAATGAGCTACATACCTAGTCTTATTGTTAAGTGTCATCATCAATTTTGGCCATCTACCAGTGGGAGATATTTCTGTTTTTGCTAATAGTGGTAGATCATAATGATGGTCGTGGAGATGTTCTGGGTATTCAAAATCAAAGTCAAAAATGTAGCCAATATCCCCATATTTAGGGATATCAGCGATGTTATTGATTGAATTTGGATCAACCCATTTAAAATTGTCATATGGAAGAGGGTTTGACATGGCCCATCCGTACAGATTATTTGCATCAAAATAACCTATAAATGTGCTAGGTTGTGATGCGTCGTAATTTGGAAGATATTTATTGTTTGCTTTTACATATCTAGTTACACTTTGGGTTAATCCTCCTCGAATACCGGATTCAATCATCAACACCATGTCTATGTCAGTTAATAGTTGAAGTTTGCATTTTGTTTCTTTTAACATAGCCTGCCATGCCAATCCGGGAGCTGTGTACGAATGAAGTGGGTCTAATCCATATGCTGTAAAACAGGTGTTTCTAAATTCTTCCATTATGTCGCAGAGTAAAGTCACATCTAATTTAACATAAAAATCTGAATATTCACCTAAGGTTCTTATTTCTAATTCATTCCATACTCTACAAGCGTGTTGATAATCCTCTTCACTGATGTCCTCTTCATGTAATTTATTCTTAAAAGCTTCTTTAGGTGGAAGTGACGTTTCTTCAAATTTTTCCAAATTGTCAATGTAATCATAAGGAAAAACGCCTTTACGAAGAACTAAATCTAATTTATCATTGTTTACAATTTTCTTTGTTTCTATTAAATCTTCTTTTCTAAGATTTTCAGAAAGTTTTGATAAGCTGCACGGCATAAACCGGTACGAATCTACAAATTGCAACTTCATATTTCCAATTTTTTTACTAAAAGTTATAAACTTTTCAGTTGTTTCTGCAAGAACATCAATTGCACCATCATCTCTCCCCAATTCTGGTATTATAAAATGACCATCATAACCGCTAAGGTTATGCAATATTACAGGAATTTTTCTGGTAATCTTATAGTTTATGTTGCATGCATTACATGCTGCACCCCTATAATATCCTGTAAGATGATCGTGATCTTTAACTTTATAGTTATTTAAAGTAAATTCATTTTTACATAGAAAACAGTAAGTAGCATTTTCATGTTGAATTTCCTCTTCTTCCTCCATTGGTATCATTGGTACTATATTATTATACAAATTTTCAACATGGCCAGCTATTTCATATAGATGATTTAAAAATGTTCTGGCAACATCTTCACCACGATACACCACGGGTTTTGATGACAATCCATATGCATTCAAATGTTCTTCAACCAATGTGGATTTAACCAATAAACAAAAACTGTTAGGCTTGTGCATTTGATATTTTATACTCTTCCTTGCTTCAATGTTTTCATCTTCAATTGGAACAAGTGTTGATTCAAAATCGGCATATATTACTATAGGAATGCGATACTGATGGAAAACTTTTTCAAACTGTAAATATGATTTATTTAATGGTGGTAGAATAATCTTAGCTTCAAAATTTTCATTACACAGTTGTTTGTGCTCCAGTAACCAATTTTGTTCTCCATTTCTAGGTTCTTTAAAACAAAAACATCTTTTACAAATTATTTTTTTATGTTTACTTCTTGATAATTGTTTATTGACAAGTTTTTCAAATGATTTTATCCATACATAGTGTGATACTTCATCCTTTGTAATTAATAACAAATCCGTATGGTCTGCAAGTTCGTTTTTTACCACTTTCAAAGGATACACCTTGTTAGAGCTGTCCAAACCAAATACATTTACAGATATTCCAGGGTTTTGTTTTTCAAATTTAGAAATATCCTTCAAGGCTACCGGATAAGACACACCTTGAAAGTTATATCTGTATCTATAGTTCTCATATTCTTCGCTGGGTCTTTGTGCATCGCGTGATATGAATTTTGATGTCATTGCATACCGGAAACATTCCGTATCATGATTTTGAACATTCACACATGATTTTGTATCTTGAATCCTTTTTGGAAGAGCTATATAACTGCTCCCCATTACCCCATACCCATGCTTGTGAACTCTAATATCCATACTTACTACACTAACTAAACTCCAACCTGATCCTCGTCCTTCATGTTCTTGGATTTTATTGATGATCTCATCAAAACATTCTTCTACTATTGAATTAATATCTGAACTACTCATGATGGTTCTGTTTTTAGTTATAAATCCTCTTGGTGACAATTCTTCTTCAACGTTTATAAACATAGCATCCAATAACAAGCCGAATTTAATAAAATTTAATCGTTTTAATTCTTCTTTTAAAAGTTTAACTACAATGGTTTTTGCTTCGGCAAGAAATTTGTCTAATTCTAAATTTTCATTTTGGATTTTGTGATGTGTTACTACTCTTCCAGGCAATGCATGAATACTTAAATTAGGTAGTGCATTAGATGGTCCCGCTGTTTCTTCTTCTTCTGCAGATGCATTTTTATTTTCATTTTGTGTTAAATTTTCATTTATATTATGATATAACTCCTTATGAATGTCTAGCAATATTTCATCTTCATAAGTTTCTAAACATATATCACAACGATGCATTTTAGTGATGTTTATCCTATGAAATTCGGCATATAAATGAAATGCATCTTTTTCATACCTCCTTTTTATGCTGTATTACCCCACCACTTTTTACCCCCACCACTATTTTTAATCTTCTTCTTCTTCATCTTCTTCTTCTTCATATGGAAATAATTGTCTTGCACAAAAAATTAATCTTCCACGTATTGATTCCAAATCTGGATCGTGACTGGATGTTGGAGTTTCATTATGAATATTTTCAAATTCCAATGATGGTGTGTATTCATTCTCTGTTAACTCCATTTCTACATCTTCACTCCCTTCATTTATTAATTCTTCTTCCATACTGTTAACACTATCTGTTTCTGAACTGTCATTATCCACATCTTCCACATCAAACTCCTCTTGTAGAATTTTACACAATATTTCTGCAATAGGTTTACTTGGATAGTCGGTGGTATCTACAGGAGCCATGTCGATTAAATGAAAGAGCTTCTTTCTCGTAGCTGCTTTTATATAAATTATTTTATTAGGTCAAGGTCAACAACACTTAAAGCGAGAATGGGGAATAGAGCACTAAGTGGTATGTTAGTCCATTACCACAAAGTGATCTATTCCCCACTCTCTAATGCAAGTCCAATTAATAACCAATTTATATTCAATATTTTTAGTAATTTTGCAGTTTCCTTTGTTTAACTTTTCTTTATTAATTGTCTTTAATCACACAGTTCATAGGTTCTTCTTTTTCTTGGTGAAACAATTGTTTACGTTCATATTCCAATTGACGTATTCTTTCATTTTTTATAGTCAACTCTATAAGAAGTTGGTTGATGTAGTCAGCAGCCATGTCGATTGTTCTGGTTCTTACTTCTCCCAATTTCACTCCTGGTATTAGCCTCTGTAGTTTATAATATTTTAGTTTTATTCTTGTTTCTCTTGCCTTTGCCATTTCTTTCATCTTCATTTTTCGAGAGTCCGCATATTGTTTTTTATTCTTTTCACTTAATGAAAGATCCAAAATGATGTTTTCACTATTCATGTTGTCTTTTCTTATGTTATGTTAGTAAACGCCTGTTTAGGATAAGAATGACTCCAACCGAGCGTTGGACTTCTTTTATCTAGTTTCCCCCACTCAATTACCTTCCCCCACCATGTTTATTTAGGTCAAGGTCAAACATAATTAATGCGAGAACGGGGAATAGAGCACTAAGTGACATGTTATTCCATTGCCACAGAGTGATCTATTCCCCGCTCTCTATTCTACAACTAATTTTTTTTCCTTTTATATTTTATTATTTTTTTTGTATTTTTTTTTACCCATCATTTTTTTACACAGCAGGAGGTTGGTACTTCACAGGAGAGTCTCTATCAATATCATTAAATGCGTTCCATGCATAAGTAGCAGGAAGATCGTTTGGCTCCATCTGCAGAACAGGGAGTTCATTTGCCGGATTCCATACATTTAGATTTTGCAACTCCTTTAGTTTATTTTCCAATACTTCAATTTTACCCAACAGTTCTATTATGTACTTGTTTGCAGTCCTCAATGTATGTGCTCTTGTACAGCCTACGTCCAATGAAGGTACTAAAAGCTGCATTTGATACAATTCAGTTTTCTCTTTTATATGACGTTCCTTAGCTAAAATGCTCAATTCCGGATGTGTTATAGGTTTACCTTTTCTTGACAAATTTACAATCTTCTTTGACAAATTTAACGGTTTTCTTTCACTTGTTGAAAGAGTTGAATAGTCCCGAGATTCAGCCATTTTTTTTTCTATGATGTTCTTCTTTTAAATGGTAGTAAGCAAATAACTCCTGCTGCGTATAAACCTTGTTTTATACACAATTCCCCCACCATTTTTATTCTCCCTCTACCAAGTTCTTTAAACATAAAACCAAACTTCTAATTCCGCGTTAACATTGTTGTCTTTTAAAAATTTAACAAAGTCCGAGCTGGAAGTTGACATATCTCTATTTCTTAAATAGTCTCTTACTATGTCTTCATCCCCTTCCTCTAAAATGTAACAAAATACCTTCATTAGAGTTCCATTATCTTGTTTTGAATGAATAAAATTTGAAACTGTTGTCCACTCCTCTTCAACTATTTTAAAGCTTGTCACTTCTAGTTCAAAATTCATTTTTTTTTTTTTTTTTTTACTAAATTACAAGTTACTTTTTCAAACAATATTACAAGACTAAAGAAATTGGTGAACATCGAGCAACATATATAACCAATACCCCCCACTTCTATTTTCCCCCACCATTCAATAAATTTCCCCACCATAGTGTTACATTAAACAGTTTTTTTTTTTAATATGATCTACATCTAATAAATCTAAATAACAGTTGTGCACAGATTGTACATTTTTCATTCATGATTTCAAACCTTATTAGTGGTGCCTTAACACGATGGTCTACATATCCTCCTTCAAGATCAAATTCATCCCAATCATCTATAGCTGCTCGTGCACAATCTTGACAAAGAGTCGTCCCATCTGCAAATTTATAAGCAACAATAATGCCAAACCCATAATTTTGTCTTCGGTATTCATGAATAGCTTCTCTAATGCTGTTTGGAATAACACATTCTCCTGATCTTATTATATGGTTAAATAAAAAACCATCACAAATAATTTTCCTCAAGCAAAGTTCAAATAGAGTATCCACCATGTTTTATAAAAGAGATTAATATTTCAACTGAAGTGTTTACACATGTTACATCCGTCTTAAATACTTTATCCCCACCATTTTTTATATATGTCAAGGTCAAATTATATTAATGCGAGAACGGGGAATAGAGCACTAAGTGACATGTTATTCCATTGCCACAAAGTGATCTATTCCCCGCTCTCTATTCTAAATCTAATTTTTTTTAATATTTTTTTTTATTTTATTAATTTTTTTTATTATTTTTCTTTTTTATAAGTTTATACAGATATTTAAACTTCTTTCTTCAAATTCCCAATATTTCATTTCCTTCTTCTGCACCCTCTTCAACTACAACTTCATTATTTCCATTTTTCAAGAGCAATAGTTCATTTTTCAATTTCTTCATTTCATCTTCTAATTTTGTAATTTTAGACTCTCTATCTTCCAATAATAATTTCAAATACTTAATATAACTACCAGCCGCATGTACGGTCTTTACTCTGTTTTCTCCAAGATGCATGCCTGGGATTTGGATTTGTAGCCTATAATACTCCATATTAATATTAGACTGAATTTGTCTTGCTTGTTCGCTTTTCTTCCTTCTAGCTTCGGCTTCTTCATGAGAGGCAGTCAAATCAGACAAAATTGGACGATACATTGTTGGTGAATGATTTTAGAAGAGTGAGAGACTATCCAGTTCAACAACACATTTATCTACTTTCCCCCACCACTATCCCGAGTAGGCCAAAAATGTTGAATACATATTTCAATAGTTACACTGGCACCATTTTCAACTAAAAATTTATAAAGAAAATATGGATACTCACTGGGTTTAATATTCATATTGTCCATCATAAAGTTAAACGCCAATCTTTCCGAATATTCATTGTGATATTTTTCAGTGACACCAATTAACATTCCTTGTTTTTGAAATTTAAAACCAATGTCTGGAATTTTTTTACAATCCTCCATGTCTAAAAGTGGGAAATAATATGTAAAGGAATTTACTGGTGGAACCCAGGGTTCTTCCTTACAAAAAGCTTTAAACATTGCTTCTCGGTCCTCCATTATGAAATGATTTTTAAACTGTTTTCTTTCCTGCTTAAATAACCTAACCCCCCCACCATTTTATCCAGATTCTTCTTCTTCAGATTCGGTTAACTCTTCCGGTTGATGCATCATTGATATATTCCCAGTTTCATTAGTTGTTTCTTGGTTTAAATTTATAAATTCTTCTACTATTTCTTCTATTAACTCTCCAAATGTAACATTCATCTCTTGTTCTAGTTCTTCTTGTTCTTCTATCTGACGATGTGTAATAATTTCAGTAATGTATATAAAGGTAGTAGCTCTTGGAGACATAGTTTAATAAAGTGTATGGCTTTACTAACAACACAGCATATAATGAATAAAAAAACCTGATCAACTCTTGCTTTTATAGCAAATATAGAGAAGGGGAAAAGAGGGGGAAAGGAGGGGGGGGGGGGGATCATTAAGAAAAACACCGACATATCATTAGTCCAATTCAGAGTCTGAAGATTGTATAGGGGATATCAATGTATCAGTTGACGAATCTAAAATGAATGTTTCAATTGCTTCTTTAACAATTTCTTCATCACTATCATTTATTAGCTCTTCAAATATTTCTTGTTCAAAGGATGAAATTTCTTCTTCCAATATAGAATATCCATACTATTATTCAATTCTTCTTCCGAACCTTCATTTGTCTCTTCCATCCAAGTTATATTTTCAGTTGTATTAAACTGATTTTTTACTTCAAAATAATTTAAAAAAGGTGTATCCTTAAAAACCATTATTAACCTTTTCTCTTCACACCAAAGTAATATCTTATGACAAAGTGATACTGAGTATAAAGTTGCTGCCTTATATATATATATTCTATTTTCCCCCACTATATTTCATATAGTTAAACATTTGTAACATAGTATGATTACTCTTCTTTATCAAGCTTGTAATACATTGCAGCTACTTGCAACTCAAACTCCATTTCTTCTACAAAATTACGTAATTGCACCATCCAAGGAAATAAATTATTTAAATTTTCAATTCTGATTGTGCATGAACACAATAATTTATAATCACCTCTACGATATATAAGCACTTTAACCCCTACACCCATATCTTTCAAAATTGTTTCTTCAATCTTTCTATGTAATCCATATAATAGTGGCCAAAGTTCTGTATGTTTAGCAAAGAATGAATCCAATCTTTTAGACATGTTCACTATATAGCAACTGGTTAAATTCTAAGCAAACATGTAAGCTGCGGGCTTTTATAATGCAAACTAACAAAAGATATGGGGGGGGGGGGGGGATCAAGTTCAAGGTCAACAAACTTTAACTTATATAGTAACCAATTACCATTAACTCTCACATAGCCTTTTTGGGTTTAAAAAACCCTGCTTATCTTAAACAGATATTAAACCAGTTATTATACTCCTCATTTCCCCTGAAATCCTCAAACAACTCTGCCCATTGCCAGATGTATTCGGCATTGTCTGCAGTCACATACAAAATTGGGCTACCGAGAAACAACACTGGTGATATGATTACTATTGTTCTGCCCAACTGCAGCCAGTCCAATGCTTCCCACATGTATGGGTCAAGGCTTTCTTCCAGGTCCAAAGTTACACAACGCAAATATTCAAATATTAATCGTTCATCTTCCTCAACTTCTTCCATTTCCTCTAGCTCAGATTCATCTTCCTCAACTTCTTCTATTTCCTCCAGCTCAGATTCATCTTCCTCCACTTCTGCCATTTCCTCTAGCTCAGATCGCCTGTTGTAAAAGTTTGAACCGTCCAGCGGAGCCATGTTCACTGTACACCAGGTAAGCGGCCAATGTTCCATACCCAGTTGCATAGCGGCTACTTATATAAGACAAGAGAAAGTTGGCAGGGGGGGGGGGGGGGTTAATTTTTATTGGGGGGGGGGGGGGGGTCAAGTTCAAGTTTAAGGTCATGTAAAAGTAGGTCACAGAACTTAGAGTGACCAAAAAATAATGGGAGAGAAACTCAGCGCACTATTATATAGCGCTGGTTTCTCTCCCATTATTTTTCTACCAAAATTTTGAAAAAAAGCTAACTGATTTTAACATTTACTACGTCCCCACTTAGTCCAACCATCCTCACCTCTTATTAAATAGTCTCTCGCATCAAGTCTATTGATCGCTTTTTGTTTTCTCAGAGGTACAGACAGCTGTATTACCCATTTGAAGCCGTTACACCCAATTACAATTTTGTTGTGCTTGTCTGTTTTACTTACAAAAAAGTACCTCAAACCTTCCTTCAGTCTATTTAATTTAGTAGGAGGGTAGGACTTACTGGAGATTACAGTCGGTTGTGGCTCAGAAAGATGGTTTATGAGATGTACACGGCAATACTTTTCATTTAACACACATTTCCTACCACAAACCAATCCTTTTTTAGCACCCTTACGGAGCTTCTCAGAGCATTTTCGAAAATTTTTAAATGCCCTGCGACGCTCTTCATTTAATAATTTAAAGCGCTCTGAAGGAGCAATTTTGAAAACTGACTTTTTAACTTTAGAACTAGGAATGATAGGATTAATGGACTTTGGTTCAGGAATTGGTGTTATTAGTGGTGGTAATGAGGTGAAATCATGAATAGATTCTAGAATTGAAGGAGTATCAGAACGAACAGGAAGCTCCATCTGCGGTGATGTTGTAGGTGTAGGTTGTGGTTGTAGTGGTGGAGTTGCCGTAGGGTGTGTTGGTGATGGAGGTGGAGAAAAAATACTTCCAAGAACCGCCATGGCTTGGAGAAGAATATTTCCCTGAGCAGATGTAGATGGTGGTGTATTCATCTGCCGCAGCATCGACTCCGGGACGTTCTTCAACTTCAGTCTCTTCACCGGTTTCTTGTTAGCAGCTGATGTATTTATAGTAGGAGCAGGCACAGAAGTGGCAGCAGGAGCAGCAGGCATAGTGATAGTAGGAGCAGGCACAGAAGTAGCAGCAGGAGCAGCAGGCATAGTGATAGTAGTAGCAGAAGTTGTTGATGAAGACATGGTTCTGAAGTGGCAGCGTTAGCGGCTGGAATCAGAATAAACAGACATGTTAGCTAGCCCCGCTTATATATAGTGATGCTAAGTGAAAGTGACCTCGGGGGGGGGGGGGGGCTAATTGCAAATTGGGGGGGGGGGGGGGCTAATTACCTTAATTTAGGTCAAGGTCACCAAAAAATAATAATGATCCAAAGTGATGGAGGCGGCCACGGCCGTCTCCACCACTCTGTATTCCTCAAACACTCCCAATCCCAACCCTCTAGTTACGTCTTGCAAGGGATCCCAATTTTTTGCCCGCACGCACGTGGCGATCCAGTTTGGTGAGCTGTGATACGGGCGGTTCAGTCTCGGGCCCGAAGGCACTGGGCTTGACCATCCAATTATAATAGGGAATCTCGAACAATTAATACAAGACGCAACTCTAACCTCCCACCCTTAATCTAAACCCACCCAAATATAATTATTTCCTAACAAAAAATTTAACATTAAAAAAAAATAAAAATATGCGCTGCCTATGGCACAACACGCATGTCCCACCCATATTTAATGAAGTTCAACAGAACTTCTATAATTTAAATTTAAATTTAATCTACCCTCCTAACAGCTAGCTGTGAAAGGTTATTAGTACACACACACATACACACACACACACACACACACACACAATACAGAATAATTACATCAACACTCAACATTAAATGCATAAACACATTTTTTAAACATTAGCAATAATATAATACACCTTAATGCTAACATCGCAATGCGCAAATTAAAACTTAAAAATAACACAACTTAAAACTAAAAAATAAATAACATTTTACACACACACACACACACAACAAATATTAATATTAGAACCCTAACAGCAAGAATAACTCAAATATATATTGGCCACCTATATATTTAAGTTACCCTTTGAGTTCGTCCCGAAGCTTCGCGTCCGGAGTTTCGGTACGAACTGATTCTAAAATTCTCGACAGAATACTCGTAAACTTCGAAGATGGTGGGGGAAATTGTAGGGGTTTGAGGGGCTTACAACATTCAAAGTACAACTTCAGTAGGAAATTCCCAAGCAACACTATTTTATACACGTAGCAGCGATTATTACAAGTAGGTCGTCAATAATTTAAGTGTTGTGTTGCGGCTTTCAATAATGTTGGCCAACATCTAATTATATTCTCTACCTAATCCAACCACAATTTTCTTTATAGCATTACACCATAGTTGTTCACTGCTATTATTTTAATAACAGTAGGAAGTTATGTGTTCCCTTTCGCCGCTCAACTATAGTTATTATCTATTGCCAACAGCAGACCTAAATTACCGTTACTCTATCAGTTTAATTTATCTTAAGTATAGGTTGTATTATCTTAACCACAATAGTTACTGTTTGGTAACACCAAATTAGTATTACACAAGCTTAACTACTAGTACTATTTCAACATAAAATAAAAGTGAGGGGGGGGGGGGGTTAATTACCTATTGGGGGGGGGGGGGGGTCAAGTTTATAATAATTACCACCTGCCGTTATAAATACCCTTACACAAGCAGCTGCGCCTCTTTCTACTCGCGGAACCCACAGCTGACACAACACCTCGGTAAGTCGCTACCTTCTAATAATATTATATATACTTTTTTAACTTACTCCAATTAGGTCTACTTCTTTTTAACACCACATTTATAACGTAGTTTTCAACTATTTCTTTTTTATTTACTATAAACACATATTACTCTCCCATTACCATTTTTTTATTACTGCATAAATTAACCTCGCATCAACATTATTTTTGTTGTTACTTAATATTTATATTCATATCTATTTTTTTTTTTATCAAACTCTTAATTATATTTACACCTTTTAAACATTTATAGTTTTACATTACTATTAGTCTTATCCATGGTCTTAACTTACCATTTTTCACATTAATATTACATATAATTATTGCTAAACTATATAATATTTGTATAAATACTAGCTCTTACCTCATCAACTTATTAACAGAGTATTGTTTGCACTTGTGCAGCTCATAGCCAATTTATACAGAGTAACAAATTCCTTTTTTTCAACTAGAATATTATCTTAATATTTTTAACAAAACAGTTTTTAAAGTGTCTGCCTCTCCTATTAATACAAACTATCGCAACGCTACCGAACAAATAACCGGGGTAACCGCAATCCCACCCTTTTATCCCATCGGCTTAGGGGGAGGGTAGAGGAGGGGTTGTTCGTGACTCACAAATTGCTTAAATACGGGGTCGGTACCGCCCGCGTCTCATTTATTTGCCGGGTTCCGTAGAGTAAACTTCGGTCTTTACTTTTCTAACAATTTTCTAACTTACATTTTTCTTACTCTAAAACATGTGTTCGCGGTTAATATGCTAATTACTCTCTATATATTCAAACACATTTACAAACACTAACCATTTATCAGTTGGTTTTTACACAGTGCACATTTACTCACCACTATTATAATGGCTTCCCACACTTTGCAGCTGAAACTTTTACGCACCAAACATATTTTACAAAAACAGTCTAACTACACAGTTTCAAGACCTCGTAATACATTCGCTAAACTTAAGAAACAGTTCAGCTTTCACCCCTTGTATTTTACAAGATCCAACCTTCGCGACAGTTATTCTACTGACACTATTTTACAAACAGTCTTAACTGATATGCTGAAATATCAACATTACAATCTTGTCACACCTATTGATGATGTTATCCGGTTATTCTTATTCACTATATTACCGGGTTTATATAACCGTTCTTCATCACACACATCTCTCATTCTACTCTATCAACTCACAATATAACCATCTAGCAGCTCTCATTTCTTCAAGTTATGGACACGCGGCAGGGTGCACCCATACAATCTCCAATAGTGACATCCACTACTAATGATAACAATAGTGGTGTTCCCACACAAAATTTGCCTACATACACTACCACCACCGACTCCCGACCCGTGCAGAGCAATGAGATCAACAGTACGGCTGCAAACGATGTAGAAGCGATCCTACGATCACTGGTGGGCTTTGATGAATAAATAAATTTATTTCCCAGAGCCTCCCATCCGCTCCCGCCGCACTCCCGCCCGCCCCACTCGTCCCCACACTCCCCACCTTTTTTAAAACCCCCTCCGAATGACCTTGACACACTTACCAACCCCTCCCCAAACCCCCCAAAAAACCCCCAAATCAACAACACACACCTGCCAATTACAACCGCTGACCTTGACCTGCGCCAGGAGCGGCTATTTCCTTCTACTGACATTACTATGGAATTTTTGTAAAAATAACCTTGGACAGTATTACCTACTTCATTGTAAACTGAAGTACGGCACTAAATTCATAAAACGTGATTTTTTTTTTTGGCTTTTTTGCCAGAATATAGGATAAAAGTTTGATAAATAAATATAACTAACATTTAAATCGGAATTTTGGTTAGTGGTATTTATATCAATCAGCATCAAACATCACTCAATGACTCTTCTATTTGGTACGGGGGGTGAAGGATGACGTGGGAGGATGGGGGGAGGGGGTATTTCCACCAGTCTAGGTGTCAGGTTCCGATCAATGGATGTACATGGAATCGCTTTTATTTTCAACTCTTAAGTTCCTTGATTCCAAGTGTTCTGATTTGGATAGCTCAAGATTTAAATGTTTCCCAAACTAAATAACTGTAGGATATGTTCGCAAAAACTG